>JAQFZI010000112.1:0-24361 GCA_034695605.1 Eupelops occultus | reverse complement strand
TCTTCCTATGAAAGCGATGCTAAGAATGCGTTTTTCATATAAAAGAGTGAACTTTTGGTGACTATTTCTGACTATACTGTCTATGCTGTCTATGCATCACAATTGGATCAATCGTTTGATATGTATATACAGACTTTAGACCAACACTAGAAGTATAGTCAGTTGAATAGTTAAGCCATTTCACCAATTTCTAAACTGCTCTTTTAAAAAGAATAATTTAAAGCTTTTAAAAATTTGCAATAGGGGTTGGACTTATCGAGTACAGTTAGGGATCATTTTGAGGACTAGTTATTGTTTGCTGACTTTGTTTGCAATCGGTCTATAGAAGCAAAAAAGAGCTGAGGCGTTCCCGAGGCTGGGCTCAGGACCTTGAGGTCACAGATAGCCGTTGTTGTGAATAGAGGGACCTATTCTTCATGTTTCATATGTTTCTTTAATGCGTCAACTTTTGCCAACTATTGCTTTGGTATTAAACACTGGATTTGCCATAATATAAGCCCACAGTTCACAACAGTTGGCATAAGTCTCTCAGTCTCTCACTATTTCTATTCATTATTATTAGTTTTGTGTATACAATATATATATATTCAATAAATGAATACTTATATATATATATCACTAGTGGGGGAATAGTGTGGATGAGTTGAGCTCTGACTCGGGATAATTCTTAAGGTTTTTGTATTTGGTGTGACAGCGCAGACAAGTGGTCCTAACAGAGGCTCACAACGTGAACAGAGGCAATAGGCCTCACATACTTTGCTGTCAACACTGTAACAATTCTTTGAGACTATGAAATGCAATTCACAACCAGAGAAGCAGACGTTTCACATTAAATAAATAAAATGTTAGCCATAATAGTATTGGGCACAGGCAATAGGCATATCGGGCGATGGGCTGACAATTGGTGGAAAGTGTAACAAATGCACATTGAACGCAACAAGGCAATAAGCATTCCATTTGCTAAAACTTATGTATATTAGTATTTTTGGTTATGAATAGATTTGCTCCAAACTGTTGAACATCAGTGAACACAGTGTGGGCTCAGTTCTGCTCCACTCACTGGTTGGTAAGTTTTGATTTGAAAAAAGTAAAGATTAATGCATTGCTTAAACCTATAGATTGTTATTAAACCGACTGAAGAATACTTATGTAGAGTTGTGTACAGCTGTCACTGTTTTCTGGTTAACGAAACCATTGGTTCGGGTCCTCAATGTTTACTATATCCGGTCACACATTCAAAACTTCTATATGTCTAATACATCATTACGTGTATTGATATCTGTTTAGTTAAATACAATGTTGACCGCCCAACCTGTCCATTGCCTGCCTAACGCCTGTCGAGGTTTCCGTCCTTCTGTTAAACTAATTGAAAAGAGTTGAACGACTTTTCATATGTCAAAAAGTGGCGATTCTTTGCCCACATATTTACTCATTTATAATATTAATTTCATTGATTTTTGTTCAACACTTATATTAATATTCTGAGCGATCAGTAGCTCTGAAAAATTGAACCCGACTTTCACTCAGTAGAAAAAATTCTCAATGATTTTCAAAATTTTTTTTATAAGTTATTTGCTATTTGGAAACATAATTTGGAGAAGTGTTGCACAGTTGCACAGGGCTTTGGCTAAAAAACAGATGCCATTCATAAATAAGTCGCGTCGACTCAAGAATTTCATAAATCATTTTTAAGTTAAAAATATTTTTGAGTTCAAGTTTAGAGAAACAAAATAAGTCGTAAAATTCAACTTAACGTTAATAATCTTTTTAAACAAAATTATTGATTAGTTTAAAACACAATTCAAGTGATAATTGCGTTCAAAACCTTTGTTAAACACAAGGCTTTGGGTTTGAGTTCAATCAGATTTTTAGTGAAGTTTAAACACAAAATTTCATTTTACTGACAGAAGAATAATTTGAATAACTTTAATAATATGACATTTATGTTGAATTATCTTGATTTTGATACAAATCAGTTCTGCTTGCTCCCAAATTGAAGTTTTTATCTGATATTTAAATTTAAATATTTGAAAATATCTATTTTGGTATCAATTTTAGAAAATATTGAACATATTATAACATATAATAACAAACTCGTAATTAAGTTTTTTTTGTTATTGAAATTCAGCCAAAAATTTAATCATTTAATTAGATTTTTATCAAATATTGAAATATTTTGCTGTAATTTAGTAAAAATGAGTTCAATTTATTTGATTCGTTAACAAATCGATTAGTTTTGAACAAAAATAAATATAATATAAGAAAATGTATTTATTATTGAAACAAAAGGAATGAAAATAAAAATTTCCGGACTTAACATTTTTGATGAAAAATATGTTTGACTAAGACTCTGGTAATAAATTGTTTAGAGGAGGAAAGCGTTGAGTCAATCCTTTCATTGATTATAAGAATTGTCATCCAATTTATTCGGCGATAATGTCTAGCAATTTATAAAAGCAATTGTTTCTGTTGTTCACTGACTGTAAATGTAATTCAGTATTGACTGCAAGAAAGTGAGACTTTGTTATGAAATGTTGACATGTATTGCATGTATTGTATGTGCGATCGACTCAATTAGGCTAATCCTCTGCAAAATAGAAATGCATCGTTAATGGCATTGAGTTGACTGAGTGTTCATTTGTTTGGGTTAATGATAATGTGCACACAATTTATATTAGTGTAGCGAATATTGGCTGTCAAGTGGACGCCACTACTGTCTTACAAGTCATTCCAATGAATAGACCAATATATTAGGTAATAATATTAGAGTCCACTTTTGTCTTGGACTCTGGTCTGTTCTGTCTCTTTGTAACCAATTTCCTTTAGTCTGAGAAAACAAATGCACACAATTTCCAGGAGATTCGACTGACTATTCATTTGGTCCAGAGTTGTATCCACTTTAGACATCTCTCTACTATTGTCCGCTACGATTAATTTTGGGTCATTTCCCTGTCTGTGAGTTTTTGATAGCATAGAAAACGAGCAAAAGAACTCTGGGATCAGCTTCTGATGGCTGTGAGGGTGATCTAAACTAATGGTGTTCGCAAGCATTTGGCACATCCTTTGCAATGAACACCACTAAACAAGTTGTCAAATATAATTCACTCTTTTCTTATGTCTTTGAAATCTCTATTGGGACCGAATGGCAGTGGCTCTTATGTCGTTCCTCGTCTACCAACTAAGACATGAAGACAAGCATCGATTCGATTGTCGAATAGACTATTTGTGTAAATCTGTTGGTTTGGCGGCAATAGTACAGCACAGCACAGCGGCATTGCATAACTGTCTCATACCATAAGACCACTTTCCTTGAGTTAAGCCATTCCATCTCAAGGGGTTGGCAATGGCTTATTGGCTGCCAAATTAGTGCGAAAACAGGCACTACATCGCTGTGTTGCTCAGCACAACATATAACGAGAAAAAAAGTTCTTCACTTTAGTGCTGTTAATCATTTGTGATTAATGGCATTAATTGTATATAAAACCAATATATGTATGTTCTTGACTAAAGTCTTCACTAAATTCCTGTATTGTTTCCTCTATTTTAAAACTTCACTTTTAATCTAGAAGTCAACCCTCTGTTTGATTACAACTTTTCACAACAAATTCATTTATTTTAATATATGAAGTGATGGATTTGTTTCAAGCGTTTGTCATATGTTTCATGTGTTTCAATATATTTCATAATTCATGAGATAATATAACAAAATGTTTTGAACATAAAACTGAGTACTTATTATAAATATTAATTTAGTTTAAGCCTAAAAGCAAAACAACAAAAACAATATTACTTTTCTTTAATTAAATTCAAACAAATGAGATGACAACTAAACTCTTTATCCGAAACCAATTGGAAAAAGACATTAATTTATTAAATAATCATTTATTTGAGTTATAAAACTATATTACGATAATTGATATAATGTCTGAAAATTGTTGGGAATTATCCTAATATTGGTCTCAAATAGTTTATAAATAAAGGTTATGACATATATGGCTTCTATGGTTATATGGGGCATATTAAGCGTGACATTCATACTTATAAATGGCTGATATTCTGTAAACAGTCACTAATCTTGAACATTAGTGTTGGGCGCACTGGTATATAAGTAAGACAAATCGCTTAAGATAGCTGACAATCTGTACCGCAGTTTCTATTGCATTAAATATTGCATTTGATTCAAAAATATCCTTAAAGGCGCCATAAAATACTGTATCAATGCTTTTGGGAAATGCTTTTGGAGTATATCTATTTTTATTTCTTATGTGCTCTAGCAATCTTCAGTAATATTGGGATCGAGAGAAAAATCATTGCATTCATAATAATGGTTGCAAACACTGTTCTGTTATATAAATCTGATGCTATAAACAGGGTATTAAAGAGTAGTGAATATTGCATTTCACTATTAAAATATATAGTCATCTAAAGTAATACTATTGTAATAATGCATTAAAATCCCAGAGCATTGAGTGAAGTAATAAAGTTAAAAACAGTTTAGGTTTCACTCGACTATCCTCTAGTATTAGTAAAAGACGTTTCATTTGGAAAGTTATCTCAAGTGTGAAACGGATCGTAAAAATAATTAGTCGATAGCCGTTTCCACGCTTTATATAAACACTAAGGTTTTCATTGCAATCGAAACACTATGTGTTTACACTTTATGGCTCTATTTTAGTCAAAAACATTCAATTCAATGCTAATTCATGTAAAGCTGTCTCTTAAAGTTGTGTGACTTTAGCTAATATTCTGTGCGCCGAAGCGCACGAATTTGCATTGAAAATAGTCAATCAATATTATAAAGCTTTTGCAATGATCCGATCCTCAGTCTCCCACTTATATTGACTTTAAGAGTAGAGTCAGTCCTCTATCAATGCAATGAATGTGAGTTTCAAACACACAACCATACTATCGATTCGATTGTGATTAAGTTCACTACACACTACACGACATACAACCAGTGCTCTCATTCTTACTTATTATACTTCTATGAAAATTCAATCGAAATAATAGGAAAGGGACTGAAATCATCGCACAAACACTCCAATGGCAGTTACTTCACCTTTCAGTTCAGTTTTCTCTAACAGCCGTTCAAAGATGTAATGATTATATGTAAATCATAAGGAAATGGAGGCAAAGTGGCCATACATTCACTCTTTTTCCTTCCAATTGAATTGATTTCCAGTTTAGAAAACTATCACAAAATTTATTATTAGAATCTGTTTTATAATAAAATCTAAACGAATATACAGTTGAATGAATATATATTTTTGAGAAAATGACATTGTTAATCGATGTCACTTTAATAGAACCGTCTGTTTTATTATCAAAATAACAAAATGAAAATTTGGTGAAAGTTGTAGTAATACTCAAAATATCTGTCAGTTTTCAGCACAAAGTGTTCGCATTCAGTAATGATGGAGTCAGTGAATAACAGTTATCCCCATCATTGGATCGAATAATGAGAATAAGCACCAGTTTAATGGTTTACTCGTGTCGTATGCCTACTGGCCATCCATTGAAAGGCTATTCAATTATATTTATTACTGGGAATAATGTTTTTAAATGATTTTAGTGCTGATATACTCTCCCATTATATGATTGAATGCGAATAAATTCAATTGAAATCTACTCTCATATAAAATGCAATTGAATTTCCAATTCAATGAATCATTATTTTTAGGTCAAAATAAAAAAAATTATATAATGAGTTGGAATTCATCGAACTAACAAATAATGAACTTAATGTTGCTAGATCATTATTTTCTCTGTTAATTTCACACCTCTCAGCCATGGGATGAAAATTTGATTAATCGATTAATTGAATGAATGTTTTCTGAAATCAAATTAAATGAAATGCATTGAAGAGAAACTAAAGTTACGCAAAACATAGATTTTAAGTCATTATCTCATTATTGGAATTAATGTTCGAAAATATTGGCCTAAATGTGGTTAATGTACTGTTTTTCAGTTGTCGACCAGATTTTAGTTCACAATTCTTTGTTATGCCTTTTGGAGAGTAGTTTTCGTCCGCAAATGAACGCTCAGAACCGGCAGTAAATCCACTTATGTTTGGATGCGAGACATCATTAGATTGACTCCAGTCTTACAATACATTAACAGATTGAAAGTTCACAAAATTAAATTAGTTTTTCATTTACCGCTTCATTATTCCTGTAGGAAACACAGCCATCTGAACTCATTCACAACCATTGCTTTTAAAAATAATATTAAATTTAATATAATATTGTATTTAATTTTATTTTCAGACTATATTAATATAAAACTAAAATCAATTTCTTAAAAATAACGTCAATGTATTTAAAACATCAAATGTTAGGATAATTTAAAATAAACTTTATTTTATACTACATTTTAGTGTCTCATCAAATACTATATTATGTGAGCTTTTTTTCATAGGCTTTGTTTGATTTTTTTTCAGTTTCTTACTAAACATTATAAACCATTTTCGAGAAAAATATTATGGAATAAAATTTGTGAGATATCATTAGTTTTAGTTTTTGAGCCAAAGCTAAAAAACTGAAGAATAGAGTAATGTTGGAGTAAAGGCACAGAATAAGAGAATTCGGATCATTAGAGACTATTTGGACACAACTATTCTCATTTTGATAGACACTCGGGACAAATGTTTGGCATTACTCGAAACCATTAGAAAAAATTATATCGAAAAACTTACCGCTGAGTTGTCTACAGAAATGTAGAGATATTTTTGTTGTTTTAAGATTTAAAATCGTCTTTTTTCGTTATATAATTACAGTGCAAATGTCTGCAAATGTCTTCAAATGCCTTTTCTTGAGATCTAATAGTCTGAAGTCCTAATACTTTTGGTGCTTATTATTTGATGTCCTTTTGTAAACTCGGGTAATATTGTAGTCACAACTGTATGTATGACTTATTTTTTAGAAAATGTAATAAAAGTGAAAGTAATAATAGAGAGTCTGACGAAAGCATTATTTGCCGAAACTTCATCTAAAATTAAACGCAAAAAAATAAAGTAATCTATGAAATAGCCCTAAGAATGACTCTGACTCTCAATGTTTGACGACTACTAACAGTAGAGACGACGGCATCGACACAAAAATTTTAGCTCTCTTTTGCAATACGAGAGCGAAATGTGATAATGATTTTTAAGTTCATCAAAATTTCTTTCCAGAGGGTCTCAAATAAAAGATAAAAAGAAAAGCGAAATAATATTAATGTCTTATATATTCCTTTAGAAGAGGCTCTCCTTCTGATAAACACCAACGAAATAAGAGTTGTGTCGATATGTTGTGTCGGTTGAGTGAAGATTATTTACAATTTTCTCTCTCATATCATATTATATTAACTTTTGATATATTCATACGAAATATAATATAAAAAATATATTTTCTTAAATATAAATATTAAACAAACTGTATTTGTTGAACAAGTTATCAACTCATATACGATTGCAAATGCATTAGTCTTGCATGGTGTTATAGCACTCTTACGATCAAATTTTCATTAAATAGGCTCTGAATTTATATTTTCTTTCTCTTTTAGTCTGTCCCTTACTTTTCAACATAAGTTTTCCTTCATTTTCAAAACAGATCTTATGCTTCAATGAATTGCTTATTGCCATCAATTTAGAGGAAAATTTTTCAGACATTTTTTTCTCCGACTTTTCGATTATTTGAATGTAAAGACGAAATGAAAAACTGAAAGCGAGTGTCACTAATGTTCAGAAATTGTCAGCTTATTTGCTTCGGTGCTTATATTATAGAAAATTTTATTTTCTCTCCCTTTCAATAATATTCGTTCAGAAATGTTAATACAACTGAAAAATAAGTACTAATTCGCATCAAATAAGAAAATTGTCGTCACTTTGGATCTCTCTCTCTCTCTCTCTCTCTCTCTCTCTCTCTCTCTCTCTCTCTCCCCAATTGAAAACTAATGAATAACTTTTAATTGTCTAAGAAGTGACTGAAATAGGTATATAATTTAGAAATTAATGTTTAACAGCGCACAGGATAAGGGATGTACCACTATGACAGTGTCTGTCTAAAAGTTAAGCAATTGTTACATTTTATTAAACGATTTTTGTGACAGTAATTGTTTGAATATATTATTGATCCAAACAATTGTCTGATTATTAAATAATTGCGTTTAAAGACAATTAAGTGAAAACAAATTCATTGATTAATTGATTCTATTTTAAGGCAAATATATCTGAAAATGATTTGAAATGAAAACTTATCGTTCATTTGAGAGAAGTTTAGAATACAATTAATTCAAAATATGAAAAATAAAGTCTTTTTATGTTATTAAATACAATTTTAAGGCAAACTTGAATTCTAACTAAGGTTTTATGTTTTGATTGTTTGGCACCTCTTTTCACATCAAATCCGTCTTAAAATTAACAAATATTAGACTAATTCTTAACTTATTATTGCATTCAGTCTACAAATAATTCATTCAATAGTTATTTCCTAAGGAGAAGGAAAGGATACTTTTGGCGCAGGTCTTAATGGTTTGATTTTTGTAATATCACTCAAATTCTTTATTGCAATCTTTAGATGCACTCAATTTTCTCAATGTTTTTATACAATTATTTGTATTTTTTTTGTGTTGAACTCATTTATAACGAGAGAATCGTATTTAAAGGCAAACACAGACTTTTAGAGCCCAAGTCATACAAAACTAACTAAAAAATCATCACAGCTTTAAATTCAAACTTTTATACCAAAAGCATATTTGGATCACTTTTAGTGATGGGATCACTACTCGTGTAATTGAATTACAATCAAAAGTGCGAATCACTGGAAACTCATCCGATGGCAGATCACAGTCCGGTTGTTTAACACTTGGGCTATCAGTCAATTTGATTGACCAAATTATAGCTCAAACCCTTTGATAAGTTCACTAACTATACATACATTTGCAATAATAAACGTTTTTACCTCTAATTCGGAACATTCTTTTGCGCTTTTCTTTCAAATAAAGCGTTCAAATTATTAAGTCATAAAAGTTGTTGAAAACAAACAATAATAATAATAATAATAATAATAATAATACGGAGGGACTCATAATTTTGTAATATTACTAATACATACGGTTTTAGTAGAAAATTATAAGAAAAATGATTATTATATTATATAATAGTCTTAAAATTTGTGTTGAAATAGTAGTGAGCGTATGGCTTATGGCGTATGTCTTATAAGTTATAGCGTATCAAAAAGCACCAAATGATTAGTTTTTCAAACAAACCATAGTATTATAAATCACAAAAAGAGAGGCCTTTTAGGGCCCGAAATCACGTAAACAGCAAATAGAATGTCAATGAAAATGAAAAGCAATTATATGAACAGAATATGAGCAACAATTGTCACTTACATTAAGATATTTGATAGTTTCAACAAATTTAAGCCAATTTAGTCTTCGATATCTTATAATTAATTATCAATTATAGGCTAAAGAGTAAAGAGAATGAGAATAAAGTTTTAAATTTGAGAATTTCATCGACACTATCCATAATTGGCTATAGTTTTGAATATAATATAATAATAAAGTTTTAAATTTAAAGTTAGTATTAGAGAAAGAATTGTATAATAATATTATTTTTATGTTAATTTACTGATTGAAAAGATTATGAATATTATAGAATAGGCACCCAATGTATTATTATTGTATACTTTTAATACAATTGTACACAATTGTACACTTGTTCACTTAAGCCATACAATTAAGTTATGATTATTATTATTATTACTACTCCTATACTCCTATACTTTCCAAATGTTAATTTTGGTCACAAAAAATCAATTCTCTTTTAGTCGTTGACCTCATGTCAGACGTTTTGTAATTAATTAATTTTAGTTTTTCTGTTAATAACGAAAATAGCCTTCAGTTAACATAAACCCACTATTTCTCAAAACAACTCCTTTGAAGACAGAGAACCAAATATTCAATACTGTTATACAGAAAGAGAGAGGAACACAACTGAGCACTTAGTGAATGATTAGAAATTACAGACTCCGAGCATGGACCTGAACCTGGACCTTAATTATATTCACTTCTCTAATTCAAATTCTTGTGTTTAATGTAAATGATCTTGAATAATTTCAATATTAATGATAAAAACGATTAATCTCTCAAAATTGAATCCAATATTTATATTTGAAATATATTTGTATAACAATTGATTTTTGGTGACAAATATGCTATAATTCTCACAATTATTTAATAATTGTTTTTGTTGTCAGTCAAAGACCATAAGAGCACTCAAATCATTTATTTAAAATCCAAGACTTTGACAATTTTGATGGATTTCATTGACATTTTCATTGTTGCGATGAAAAATAGATTCAGAGAATATGTTTTTTGTTATAATATCAGACGATTGAATAATTGTTATAATTATTTGAGAATATTTTAACTTAAAATAAGTCTTTGTTTAGAAGTGTTCTCATAAGAACTCATAAGAACTCATAAAAACAGAAACTTTTATCAAATGTTTGTATCGTTAGTATTCTAATCGCTTACGACTAGAATTGAGAATAATTTTAAAATTTTTAAAATCATTTCAATAATAAATGAGAATTCGTTTAAAGAAAAGTATTTGAAGTAAAGCGCGAATCATCTGATAAGAGATAATGGATTAATATTTTTGTTAAGTTTTGTGAAATGTATTTAAATGTTTTTGGTTGGTTGCCTACAATCACTGCACAGTTGACAACTTTTTTGACATAATTTTCTACATTTAGATCAAAATTTTGAATCATTGAGACCATGAAAAGTAATTAACTCTGAATTGTTTATAAATTATTTTTTTCAAAAACTGATACTCTTTTAAAATTTTCATTTTGTGAAGATTTTAAAACAAACTTATAATAAATGAATAGTTGTCTCAAATCATTGAAAGTTAATGGAAAAGATAGAATTTGAAACTGGTTTAAACAACTGATTTCAGAGCTCAACACTAAATTTGCTGTCAATGACATCAATAAAACTGGACGGTATGTGCGCTTATGGTCTCACACGCTATTAAAGCACAAGTTTTAACAATTTTCTTGTTTTATATTTAACTGTCGGATAGTTTAAAATATGCTAGATCCTGCAATTTTATTTGATTTTGAGGCTGTTTGCTGAGACAAGCATGGTTACATCAATAATCAATAAACTTGGTAAACATTTTGTCGGCAGAAATCAATTGAAGGCAATATATTTGTATAATTAAATATCGGATCCGAGAGTTTGAGGTCTTATTTAAAGAGTGTTTTTCATACGCTTTTTAAATGTATTTCAAATGTTTGTATGTTTTGAATGTATTGAATGAAATAATTGTAAAAATGTCAGAAGAGGTGATTCGTTGAATTGAGCAAATTGTTAATTTACAAGATTATAGCCAATTATAGACAAATAGAGTCAATCAAATGCATTCAATTGCTATTAACTGATGTTTGAATCATATCAAAGACTACACAAATACTGAGTATATAATGATTAGAGAAAGAAAGAGTTGTTTGGCTTTCAGTCTAATTCTTACTATTAATTCGAGCGCTTATTCAATGGATGTGCGAATCGTTGGCCGAATCGGCATTTGTTGTAATATTAGTCGAATCGCCGCTTAAATGGTTGACTAGAGATTCAATACAATCAAAATGTCTTTCATTCGAGTAGTTGCGAAAAATCTGGGTTTGGGTTCGATGGCTGGAACTGGTGTTGCGATGAAGATGTATGGCTTATAGATGGAGTGGCGCTGGTGGTCGAGTCACTGGTGTGCTGCTGTTTGTGATGATGAGATAAGTGCTCATTGGCTCCGACACCCACACCACTGAACAGAGACAGTCGAGACAGCGGTGACGCCTGAACTGCAGCGAAGCTTCCATAAGGATTGGTTAGGCCGGAGAACGCATCGTATGGGTTCGTTGAACTCCGACTCTTGTGCGCAGTCGGACCGGTCAGATTGGATGAGGCGCCCGCAGCTGCCAACCAGGTCTGGTGCGCTGCCAAAGGCGTCGGCATCGATGTAGGCGTCGAGTATAATACTCGAGCCGCAGTGGCCGCAGAACATGAACTGAATGCCATGTGTTCCGAAGTGATCGGACTCGAGCCGGGACTTCGGTGCTGTTGTTGTAGTTGAGACTGAGAGTGAAGGGCAGAGTTTTGTAGCGAAACCAAAGCACTCAATGGGTCGCGACCACCACTAGACTGGTGCGCATATTTCAATTGTAGGTTCTGAGGACTGAGCGCTTCATCTGGAGTCGAGCCGTGTGGCTGATGTCCGACTAATTGTTGACCCGTTCTGTGCGCTATAGAATGATCCAATGGCGGCACAGAATCTTCATCAGTCGATGACCTATTCATATGTGACTGGTCTCTAGGCGACTGATCTGACGGTCCCGTCAATGAGTAACCGCCGGGATTTTGAGAATGAACCTGAAGCAGTCTTGAGTGGCCCACTTGACGGCGCTGACCATAGCGTTTAGCTGGCAGTGTTCCGGCGTGTCTCTGCATATGTGTCTTGAGATTGCCTGCAAGACATACCATTTCTGGTCAAATATCAGTTTAAAGGTCAATGGACAACAAACCTTTCTGAGAAAACGTCTTTCCACAGAGAGTGCAGGGAAAGCGGTCGTCCTTGTTGTGGGTGCGGATGTGAGTTTGCATGTTGCCTTTCTGGGAGAAACTTTTGCCGCACACACCGCACGCAAAGGGCTTCTCTTTGGTGTGAACCGATCGGACGTGTGTCTTTAAATTGCCCTTTTGGGTGAAACCCTTTCCACATGAGTCGCATCTGTAGTCCTTTTCGCCGGTGTGTATCTTCATATGTGTGTCCACATTTCCCTTTTGTGTAAAGCTTTTGCCGCATATCTGTTTCAATGATTTATTTGTTGGAAATCAGTATTCTTTGCATTCAATTATTAACAAACGATTAATTGAAAAATAAAAGGAGTGTCCGTTCAATACGGAAAATATTAGCAAAACTTTAATTAAACTTAAAAAATATCAAAAGTAGTAATAAATAAAATTAATTTATGAGAGACTTTAAGAGCCTTTTATTATAAGCCAGACCTGATTGGGCTGACAGTAAAGTATGAATTTTTAGTTTTGTTTCCAAAACTAAAAACTTTGCTCCACATGAGAGAAGCAATTAATGCAATCTCTCATATCAGCCCTAATACAAGAGATAAAAAGGTGACCAAACTCTCATAGAATGCACTGTCGTTAGCACCAACACTGCCAACAGTGCAAAACTAATCCACAACACATCGACATTATATGAAAACCAATAGTCCCGTAAACCCAATCGTAAAGTTTATTTGAAACACCAAAAATGTATCAAACGCACTCTATTTCAAATTTGATCAATGATCATGGTTAATTTGCATAATTCTAAATTACTCTTAATTCAATAAGAAAAGTATCTAAAAAATAATAGAAAATTAAACATTTAATCATTAAAAAGCTGTTAACCAAACCAAAAATTTAATTCTTAAGTCTTAAATTTGGTTAATAGTTGGCGAATAGTGGTTATTGATCTATAGCTGTTTAACGCTCAACTTGACCACTATTGACCACTTGACCACTATATTATTTACATATTAATTTGAAAATTATTTTTTAAGCTAAACTTAGCAAAGCCTGATTTAAATTTGGTACAAATGATAATATATATAAAGTATATATAAAATAAGATAAAACTATGAATTTAACCGAAAAATACCAACAAAAAAAAATTCAAAATAAAAATATTATAAAATAAAAGAAGATTGGAAACACTTCACTTCACTTCATATGAGTTAAGTTAAGGTATTCTAAGCAATAATTTTTGACTAAAAAACAGTTAAAACAGGATTTGGTTAAAACTATAAAATAAAAATTGAAAACACTTTAAGAATTGGCAAAATTAAAAGAAATACTTTTTTATTGGATTTTGTTTTATTAGTCTTTCTTTTGATTTTAGAGTTGTATATAAAGAATAAAAAAGGAAAACAAGTATAAGAATAGGCAAAACAAAAGGTGACAATAGAGAGAGAAAGAGAGAGAGGGAGAGGGAGAGGACTTACATGACAAGCATATGGTTTGTCTCCTGTATGTATCATCATATGGGTCTTCAAATTACCTTCAAATTGCATTTAGAATATGGTCAGTTTTAGATCATTAATAAATGATGACAATTGAGAATACCTTTCTGTGTAAACAATTTATGGCAGACCGGGCAAAGGAACTGCTTGTTATTCGTTGCATTTCTGTTGCGCGACATCGTAGAAGAACCGGAAGCAGCTGATGCTCGTCTTTGCGACTGATGGTGATGATGATGGTGGTGATGGTGCGGCAGACCGGGCACTGCGGCAGAAGGATGCAGATGAGCCGGATGTGGGTGCAAGTGGCCTGAGGGCACGGCAGAAAAGTGAGGTGGTTTGTGCTCAAGAGACTCGTTGGGATTCATCCTGGATGAGCACGTGGTCACAATGTCGGACGACTTGTTGAGTGAAGAACTGACACCAATACCAGGGTATTGTTGACAGATGTCGCACGGATAAGATTTATCTTTATTGTCCGGATGCGGACACTTATGGGAATTGATTCCCGAGTGAGGATGCGTTGAATGAGTTAACAGTATATCACTGGGAGAGGCCGAAGATGGCCCCGCCACTGGTCCGGGAGAATTAGCACTTGTAGTTAGCACTTGTCCGGGTCCGCTCAATGTTGACATTTTCTCTAAATAACTGGAAGCGGCCGCCAATTGAGAGATACCTGAAGTGGCGAACTGTAGCGGATTTTTCTTGAGGAAAAGGTCTGTAAGACTGGCCTGGTAGCCCGGCCATGGGGACTTCTGACTGGCACTCGCTAGTGATGGACTAACCCATGGAAAAGCACCGTTTTGCATGTTCGCAATCAACACCACTGGCGCTGATTGGACTGTCTTTGAGACCGCAGCTCAGACCAGTCTGTTGTGGCGATTATCTCTTATCTCTAATACTTTTGTTAATGGTTTGCACGATTCAAATATAAGACTAATTCCAAATAATTTTAGATATTATTGAACACAAAATGGCACTAAAACTGAGTTATGTCTAAGTTTTTGAAACTTTTGCAATATTTTACTTAATATTTATTATCTGTAGATTTCAGAGTTCAATGAATTAACAATTTGTTTATTTTGTTTTTTGTTTGTTTAATAAAATTGTTTGAAACTCCCAGTGATATATGTGAGCACTGATTGAGATCGTCAACAGCTCTCAACTGTTGGCCATTCACTCGATTCGATGAATACTTAATGACAACAATGCGATGAACAACAAGTTTACAGATTTGTTGCATTGAATGCATTGCATTTGATGCCAATTCAACACTTAATTCAATTTTAATCGATTCAATCGATTTTAGACCAGAGACTAAGCACCACTGCATCAGAGTTGGACTCGAACCCAGTGCTTAGGACTTGCTTTCAGTCGACCAGCTGTCGAGTTGCTTTTGATGTTTGATGTCTTTGACAACAATTTTCTTATGATTTTCTTTTAGATCTTCTGTACTCATAGCACATCATTTGAGATCATAACTAAAAAATGGTTTAAAATTATTATTATTATTATTATTATTATTGAGACAAACAAAAAGAAAGTTATCACTCATTTTACAGATATGTATATCATGTATATCAGTCTACTTTAATTTACCCAATCATTCATATAATGATTGTACTTATTATAGGTTTTATTTAATGGTATAACAAAAGTATGAGAACTACCCTTCAATTAGTCAATCAAACAAATAAAAAAGTCAAACAATTTTTTGTATCAAAAGATGTATACAAAAACAGTTTCAATAAAAATTGAATAATATTTGAGTTTTACCACAAATATTCAATTTTTTAGAAATAATTTCTTATAATTTAAAATGGTGGTATCTAAAAGATAAACAAGGAAACCATTGGATGAGACATTTCAATTATTATTATAACAGTTATTAAATAAAAGTAGAATTAAATCGAAGATAACGATCAGAATTTTAAAAGATATTGACCGCAGTAGGACAACAATTTGCCATATCCTGGTTAACAAGAACCTTCAACCCACTCCTGGTCTGATCCTTAAATAAAAAGATCTAAATGAGAACAAGGTTTTGCTAAATTGAGTATTGGATGAAATACTAATCCTTTATGAAATAAACAAAGAACATAGAATTTGTCAAACTTGGCCAGATCAATGTGACTAGAATTTAACCAAGGCTTTAAATTGAAAAAAATGTCATAATTTAAACAAATTAATTGATTTAAACATTGAATTCAATTAAAAATAAAAAATAAAAGCATTTATAGTGATTTAGTACGGATTAAAAATTTAAAAATACTTTTAATCAAGATTTTGTTGCAAGAAAACTGAGTTTTAAAATTAATTTGGTGGTTGAGTTCAAGACTGGATCAATAAAGACATTTATATAATCTATGTCTGTGTAATAAAATTCGAAAAAATATGACTTTATGTTCGGAGTCGCAAAATGTGGACATTCTGTGAACATCACTTCACTGATCCCTATGGAGATGGAAATGCGATCAATGAACTCGAATGTCAACCACAAGGATGAAAGCCATGAAAGGCAATCAATAACATATGAATGAGACAATCCAAGAACACGGTCTGCACTCCAATAGAGGTCAACTGCCAGCACAACCATCTAAGCACTGATATGGATCAAGAATTCGTTTCAACAGTTCACAAACTATCAAACGATTCCAGCAATTCTAGACATTCACTCCCTATATGTAAGACTAAATGCATGGCACTCTCTATCATTGCAGACATCGTTCGCTCTCTAACTCTTTTGGTAGAAATATTTATTAGTCTCTCTCTCTCTCTCTCTCTCTCTCTCTCTCTCTCTCTCTCTCTCTCTCTCTCTCTCTCCCCTAATAAGATGAAATATTGAAAGACTTGAGTCAAGTCACTTGATGTCACATTGGAAATAATCAAAGTTGGTTTTTGATCGAAATGGAGTATAGTCTAATTATATAAGTTTATTGCATCTTGTGAAAATATCTAGAATTAAGTGAAAGTATTGAATCTGCTTTATATAAAAATGTTCTTATTTAAACAAATTATTTGTTTGTATTAGAATTTATTCGATAATTCAATTTGTGAATAGTTTTTTTTAAACCCAACGATGAAACTAATAAATACTGGATTTGATTGATAAGAGTTAATCATCGATAGAACAGACCTCTCAATACTGGATCTGCGCCTAAAATCTATATAAATTTTTGTCGAATAACTCAATTGAAATTTAAAAAAGAAATTGAAACCTTGTAATATTTGTTGGATCGCCAGATGATAGAACACTATAATTGAAAATCAACAAAGAATTTAAGTGTTTGAGGTCATCACTGCTATCTAATAATCCAATACTTTCTATTTAAAAATCAAATAAATACTATAAATAAATTAAACTATTTTTTGACACAAAAAAACAATATCTTAATTACAATACTTATAGACTATTTAAATCAATTTATTAAAGAAATTTTATTTTTTAAAAAAATATTTTAGTGAAAGAATCGATATCGAGGTCTAAATTATTTGAATCATAAATGAATTTGAAATGAAATTTAAGAATTAATGTTAGGTTCGGATAAGAAATAAGGCTTATGTTGTGTATAAGCGAATAAGCACAGCATATCTCACAGAATATAAACAAAAATATATAACAAAATAAAAATAATTTCAATCCAAAAGATAAACTCAGGACTGATTAGAGCTCATATTTTTCATTCAAAGTTTATTAACTAATTGAATAAGTGTCTGATAACGAGTAAAAAGGACTCAAATACTCAATACTTTGTGTTTTAAATAATTTGCATTTGAATGGCTTTTCACATGATTTCTAATTGAGGACAAATTTAATTTAATTGGCGACAGACTATCATAAAAGTGTTTTAATTGATTAGACCTCAATGTAATTCGGATCTCAATGATTTCATTGTACTCATCAAATTGAACAAGTTTATTTAAGCTCTCGCTTCATTAATTTATTTCGAAGGATAGGATAACTTCTCTTTCTATAGAAATCAATCTTTTTTCAAATAAATGCTAACATTTATTAATAATTAAAAGAAATTACAAATAAGTAAAAGGCAATCGAATCTAAGCAGGTTTATAATTTCAATGTTGATTAAGATAGATTTTTTAAAAAGCCTCAAAAACTATTAGATATTTTTGTTGTCTTAAAAAATTTTTAACGAATAAATCGACGCAAAAGAGAATTCAAAGTTATATTAGAAAGAGTTGTCCTCGACATATATCCAAAACCGGCCCTTTCAGCTTTCATAAGACTAAAATTGTGTCTCAAAATAGTAATTAATATTTGTTTTTTGAAACCCATTTTCAAGACTATCATTATTATAGTGTTTTTTTTTGAATAAACAACATTCAAATAATATGTTAATGAAGTCAATCGAAATCTAAAGAAGTGTTAAAAATATTAGCGTTTCCTAACTTTCAATAATAGTATTGAAATTTGATTTATTCATTGTATGAATTGTAGAAATGAATAAAAGCTATGATAAGAATTATAATATATTTGATTAAAAGTTATAATCTCTTCAATGTTTGAGGAAAAGAATCAGTTAATCAGTTATTCGTTTAAAAGTTTAGAGTCTAAACTTTAGACGTTTATTAACAATTATTTTAAATAAAACTCAACTAAATTGTAGAAAAATAGGACTAGAATTAAAAAACGTTGAATAAATTTGAAATTTGATTGAACAATCATCGTGAATAAAGATTTAATAATATTCTCACACTCCCGGTGTTTATTAAGAGTACGTTATTTCCTTCTTAAGAACTTAATTTTCATCCTTTTGGGTAATTTTTGAATTTAAAGTAATTTTTGGGAATAATATTAATTTGAAAACATTAGAAAAGGGAAACTCAAAAATAAGATCGAATAGCATATTGTTTGAACAATAATCAAATTAATCAAAACAATTATAAATAGTTCGGTCCTTAGAATTATAATCATCAAACTTAAGAGTAATTCTAAGGACGGAGCTGTCACAGTACTGTCACAGTACTATTCTCCGTTATATTTATATATGTTATAAGCCCTTAGATTGGGTCAGTTTTTAATTAATCTAATTATTAAGGATTTAAATTCTCCTAAATTTGGAATAAAAGTTGGATGAAAACAAAAGGAATAAAATGGCGAATTTCCGGACATTTTATCTTGTATGTCTGATTCCCTCAATATTGTGATAAGTTAGCGCTGTTCTGCTGCCTCTTTTCTGTGCTCAACTTTTAATGATTTTAGCCTGAATTCAAATTTCCAAGAATATCCATAAACTAATAGATGAGCATGCTTAAGTAATTGAAATATTAAACTTTTAAATCATAGAAAAGTTATTATAAACTCAATTCGAAGCGGATTGGACTCAAATAGGGAATATTATGTGTATTCGATATACTATAGGAAGCTTTAATTGAACTGGCAAAATTCTTGGACTACTAGGATTTCTTTCTTTTCTAGCTTTCCTTCTACTTATCCTGAATTTAAGAATGATATTTATCTAGCAAAAGTGTAGAATATAGTAATTATTTATCACACATTAAACACATTAAACAATTATATTTGAATCACTTTTTAAGAAAAATAAGTTTTTTCAAAACTATGTGTTTTTCATTAAAAACCACAAAATCTTAATGGTTTGTCATATATCAAGTTTAATTGATTTTAAACAATTAAATAATAAAAAGTAAGTTGTGCTCAGGTATGACCGAGAAGTTTACATTTTATATTTAGAATAATTGTTTGAAAGTATATTATTATTATTTAATAAAAAGTAAAACTATAAAAAATAGTGTTAATGTCATTAATTTGAGAAAATAATTGAAAGAATGAATGGATTCTTATTTTTGAAAAGGGAATCGTTTGGATCGAAAGTTAATAAAAATAAGATAAAAACGTAAACAAAAAATAAATAAAAGGAAACAAAATGAAAATCAAAATCAAAACCACTAATTTGAGCGAACAGTCTGTCATTTATATTGCATTTAAAGTAAAATCAATATTAATAATACTTTCTTTTTTTAATTTATATTTAAAATATAAAATGTATGTTATGTTCGGGTCTATAGGCTATGCAACACATATTCAATACTTAGGTATAGTTGTGTGACAGCAGCTGTTCGTCAGCTAAATGTTGAATTTGTTGGGCACAAGAATCGTGTTTAGACAAAAACCTGTTTAATTGCTTTTATTTGGCTCTACTTTTTTTTTTATTAACTATGAGTTACAGCCATTACTGCCATTTTTGTTTAACCCAAACAGGCTTTAACTCCAACTCAACTCTTTCTCTCGTCAGCCACTGATCTTCAAATTCCACACTTTTTGGTTTGACTTCAAGTCAGCCCAAAGTCTCATTCGTCCAAATCATATATAATGAATCGACAGAGTATTTTTAAATGAACTAGTTAATTAATTAATTAGACTAACACTATAAAAAGTTGCAAAAAATCTTAAATCTTATAAAATATAAATAATTTTCTTAAGTTTACTCACATTTATAATATTCTGTTTTTGTGCTAAAATGAAGACAGGACAAAATGAACTCATCTTTAAATTTCCTGAAGAAGAAATTTTTATACCTAGTTAATATTTAGCTCTCTAATTGTATTTACTGATTGGATATATAATGATTATAGCAATTATTTTATTGTTTATTAATTATTGACAATTCACTTATTTAAGAAATGTATAACAAATTGCACGACAGGTCTCTTGACTTGATTTCATAAATATTATTATATTTCGATATAATTTCTATTAAAATTAGTCCAATAAATAATTACAAATCAATTTTTTTAATCGGTTAATAATAGGATTGTTAGAACCCTTTTTAAGTTTACTTGAAAAAACTACTAAGATATAAAATATTTGAGCGCAAACACAACTGTAAGACAATCGTTAAGAAATTCGTTAAATTTGAGCTAATTTTCACAAAATATAAGTCATTATATTAAGCGGTGAAGTATGCAAAAAATGGTTAACTTCTATTACATTTAAAATTCATATACATATTGACTCATTCATCACTTTTGGAATTGTTTTAATTTAATTTTCAAAGATTACTACAGATTTATATTCATAAGTTATTATAACAAGGTATATCTCTACTTTTTTAGAGAATTAATTACAAATTGAAGCAGTTTTCAAATATTCTCAAAACATATCAACTGACCAATATACGAGCAAGCACAACCATTCAATGTTTATTTAAAATCAATTTTTAGTGATTGAAAATTTTTACTAAAAGAAACTCATTCTTGAAAATTCAAAGTTAAAAATGATCAATATACATTCAACTCATTTTTATATTTGAATGAACAAGAGAAATTGTTCACTAAAGAAAAGCTGTATCAATTTTACCAAGTGGTCTATTTTCACTTTAAACTAAGTTTCTTGAAAACCCTTCAATAGAATAATTTTTGACAATAATTTAAGAAAATTTAAAGTAAAATATCTAATTTTGACCATAAACATTTACTAATCTATATTTTATCAGTGGTTATTTCAAATTATTTGCCGAAAATTGAATAAAATAAATAGTATTATAGTATTAACTTATAAAAAGAGTTAAAGTAATAAATAATTAATAATAAGCTTTTAATAATAATAATAATAATTGAAGTTTAAATGTTTATATATTTATTTTGTGAAATAGTGTATCAGTGAATACAATGTATTTATGAAAATATTGATTTGTTTTGATGCCCAGGAATTCATTCATTGACACAGCAGTCTAGTAATGTCTGTCTGTCTCTGACTTTCTGTGTGGCCGATAATAATGAAAGTGGAAGAGAAGATTCCAAACTCTATTGTAGTGATTATGGAGTATATGGTAGAGTCTGTAGACTATTGCACACAATTCAAGAATATTTGTTTCGGAATATAATAGTAGAGAATATGTGTATAACTGGTAGACAGAAAATAGAGAGTGGATAACTAGTGCCGGTAGAGCCACTGTAAGCTAGTACAGCCAGTATAGCTAGCACAGTTGAGTAACTACTACTAACTTAATTTAGTGTCTAACTGACAATCATCAACAATAAAATGAAAGTATGAGATGAAAGCGAAAAATAAAATCCACTCAAAATCAAAAACAAAATGTTTGCACAAAATAAAGAAAATTTAGAGGAAGTAAAATAAGATGTAAATACAAATACTAATAAAATAATACAAATTCACTCAAATTCACTTCCATTCACTTCCAAAGCCAATAATGTCTATAATTAAATCATTTTCTTTATTTTTTAATAAAAATTCAAATATTAGACAAAAATAATTTTAAATCAAAAAGTATTGAAAAAATGCAAACAAAAGTCAATTATTCTATAAATCTCTATAAATGTGTAACAATTGAAATGTTAATCATAGATGAAAAGGATCAGAATAATTGTGATCACAATAATGGTATTAATGGCAATGTTTGGCAAAAGTAGTGCACGAAATGAACATTAAGTGCTAAGAATGTGATGATATTGTCTGTGATATTGTCTGCTCTCAAATACAATTCACTATTAATGGTATTAATGGATAATTCATAGACAGAAAGAGGAATACAGAGAGTAAGAGAAAGAATCACAGGTAGGAATCGGTTGCTTACCTTTCGTAATGGACATTATGGTCATCCAACTCATCACTGGATAGTAGACACTGGTGATGATGGCTGTGGTGTCTGAGGCTGAGTCTCAGCCATCACGGAGTTGGCGGCATTCGTATGTATACTAATAAAAAACAAGGACAAACTTATGTAGATGTTGTTTGGCTATGGCTTTGTGCGCCACTTGTCTAGTGTTGCACTGTTAGCGTTGCACTGTTGCACAGCCAGCACAGCACAACCAGATAACCAATTGCGAAAAAGAGTTAAAAAAAGATTGTTAACGACAACTTACACCGCATTACACCGTATTATACCGCCGGCTCGACTGTCTGAGTCTGTCTGTCTGAGTGCACACAGCTCTCAGTCCAGTGAAAACATTTCAGACAGACTTCTGAATTAATTTCAACCAAAGCTTCGCGGGTGGGGACTGACACCAACGGATGGGCTCCAAACTCATACACATATATCAATGCTTATAATGAATAGCAGTATAGAAGGCATTTCTATTGCATAATACGATCATACGATGTGTGCACCGACTCTACCGCTTTCTGCACAACACTTGCAATATTTGCAACACTGCTCCATCCCATTGCAGCATACCAGTCCATTCCATTGCCTCCACTCTAATTGCATTGCATTATTGATAGCACATGTCCAAGACATTAAATGATCTCAATTCTGACCACCCCTCCAACACTGTACGTTGTTTGTGAGAAACTCATCATTTTATTTATACTGAATACACCTCTACTATATTATTAATAGTTTGAGTGAACAACTCTACTATTATATACATATTGTCTGTATTGTTGTGTATTTAGATTTAAATATTATATTTAATGATATGAACGCTCCGCCGGCTTTTGAGTCATTCCTTCTCTTCGAAGGCGAGAAAAAGTGAGTCACAGTTTGTTTAGAATTATAGATATATTGATCCAAATCTTAATTTTTATGTCTTTTATTATATTTTTGTTTTCACAGAATATCCATAGAAAAAGATACTAAAGTACCGAATGCCGCCATATTTACAGTTCAGAAGGAAGACCACACTCTCGGAAATATGATAAGAATGTAAGTTTAACAAATCGGTAGTCAATATGGTATATATGGTATATGACATCTCTTTGTATGTGTCTGTTAGGCAACTATTGAAAGACCCTCAGGTGTTGTTCGCTGGATATAAAGTTCCGCATCCATTGACTCATGAATTTGTTCTTCGCGTACAAACAACTCCTGATTACTCACCACAAGAGGCACTTATGAATGCTATAACTGATCTCATTAGTGAACTTTCCCTTCTTGAGGAACGCTTTCGGGTATTGATCCACATTTCTTTCGGACTTTTCTCTTATCATTTGATTGTCTTATAGGAGGCCGTAAGGGAACGACAGGAGGGAAACGATTAGATCTTCATTTCATTTAAATTTCTCTTTAATATCATATTTTAAATATTTTGTCATTTTTTGCAACAAAAAGAATAAATGATATAAACTCTAAACCTTTTTAAACAATTCTTCAATTTTTAAACAATCCTTTTTAAGTATTTCATATTTTAATAATTAATAATAAATATTAATTACAATTAAATTCCAATAAAACAATAAAAAAACTCAAATTGCAATGACGTGAACGACGCCAACTAAATCAGAGCTAACTAACTAACTAACTTGGTTTAGTTGCATATAGCAACCGACAACTTTTAGAAACTTGTTAGAAACGGTCAAA
>JAQFZI010000111.1:0-24464 GCA_034695605.1 Eupelops occultus | reverse complement strand
CGTTTTATAGTATTCTTTAAATACTTGTCTTTCTTATTATACAAAAGTATAACCATATTGTATGATAAGGTATAGACCAGGCCCCGGCAAATACAGCTCAAAATACAGCTATTAGTGTACGTTTTGAATGCGCAGACTTAGCATGTTAAGTTTTTTGTTGAAATCATGCAAATATATCGTAATTATTAATAGAAGGTATGGTTTTATTGTCCAAAAAATAAATAATTAAACATTTATACAAAATTACAAAAGTTTTTAGAAGTCAGGGTTCTTTTTCTGAATTATAAGTCATAGCAATAATGAATAAGAAATGTCAAGTTGAAGAAAGGAACTAGCATCATCTATAAATTACACACACACACATTTCTTACCCTTACTGTATTTGCCGGAGCCTGGTATAGACTATCAATGATTTGGCCACTCTCCTAATAGCTGTTATACTTTGGTCATAATCAACAAAAAACCTACTGCCTTTATGCATTTGCACTGTATCTTAGTTTTCAAAATATTTTGATATAAATTTCATTCAATAGATTCATTAAATATAAGAAAAACGAAAAATGTTTCGTTTCTGAAGATATTCGAAGAAAATCTGAGACATTTAGTCAATCAATCGATTAGAATTGGTTCGGATCAGAATTTGATGACAAATATCTGGTCGTTTGTAACTCTAATAATCACATCATGTTTTTCTGCCGGAATATTGAGATCACTTTTAGAACACGAATATAAACCAATTAATTCAATCAAAGAATTGGTTGAAACAAATATGACGGCTTATACTGTTAACGACTCCTGGCTTTTCTGGCAATATGTGATGGATAAAAATCCCCCCAAAGGGTTAAAAAGGGTTCCCCTGGATTTTAATCTAAAGAGCATTGAACCAAAAGTAAAATTCATTACAGAAGAAGTGTTTCAGGGAAAAGTACAAAATTAGCTTGATGCATTTGATAAAATTACTTTTGTATTCCATAGGAAATATATAAAGAAGTTGGGAATAAAAAGGCAGTTTTTGTGACAGAGTTGACGACATCCTTACAACAAAAACATTATAATTCGGAATTCAATTTAGAAATCGGTGAACAATACTATTACTACTCATTGATTGGAAATCTAATCAATAAAATACACTCAAAGACGAGGGACACTGTCTTCAAAATGTAAACTTCAATTTTTTAAACGCGCCTTGTATGTTTTAATATATTTATTAATATGCAGGATTCAAATCTCTGTGGAGACGGGTCTTAATGTCCGGACTCAAAGATTATCTGCAATTCATATGAAAATGTCTGCAAACAAAATAAGAGAACAAAATGAGATAACAAATGAAAATCAAAATTTAAGAATAATTGAATTGGTTTTTGTTAAAAGTGTTTTTGTTTGGATTCTTATATTTTATTCAATTAGTATTTTAACCCTTATTTTAGAAGTTTTTGCATTCATTGCATTATTTCATTTGGAAAACAACTTAAACACTTAATTGAAAGAATCGATTTTTTGAGCCATAATTTTTTGTCTTCGATTGGATTCAAATCTTTCAATAATTTGATTAATAAAGAGATCTTTAAAATACTTGGAAACCTTTTTGAAATTAATTCACCTTAATAAAAAATCTAGGTGAAAATAAACTAAAGTATTTATTAGGTATTTATTCTTAAATTTTAGAACTTGAATTTAAAAAATTTCATCTATTTGAATCGAATATTTACAAGATATTCAATTCATAATCTGAGTAAATCTTATTAAAACTTTTAGAGTTTAAAAAATTAGGGTTTCGGCAAATGTTATGCCATTAATCACAAAATTGTAAATTGATGTTTATGACAAATAATTTAATTTAATGCAAATTTGAATCAATTTCACTAAAATATGTCATTCATTTAAAATATAAAAAGAAATTGATTTACATTTTGATAATAATTACGTTTAAATTATTAATGATTAGTTATATTTGGTATTAATTGTATATAAATTGTGGACATAATTAAAGTTTAAACTTTCGTTTTTAGTCTCAATCTTTGAGTCAATTATTAAAGAGTTCTTTCATTTGATTCAAAGTAATGAAAGCGTGTTCTGAAGTCTCTGCCAATTGTAAGGGACCGGAATCATGGGTTTGGGTTTCACTCGAATACATGTAATAAATGCGTTCTTCAATTGTGTTCTTCACAATAAATCTGTGGACAAATGTTGGCCTAAAAATGACGTAAAAATTTAAAGATTTTTTTACAGAATCATTGAACACATACTTTGTTTGTCCGATTCTGTGTACCCGACCCACGGCCTGTTGTTCATTAGCTCTGTTGAGAGTGGGCTCAACCAGAATCACATGAGTGGCTTCGATAAGATTTAATCCTTTGGCCCCCAAATCCATTGGCATAAGTAATGCTTTTATGCTTTTGTTTTGCTTAAAGTTATCGATATTTGCACTGAATTTTGTCGAATGTTTAATAATAATATGTTTTAATTCATTTTCGAGCAAAGAGTTGGAAATAAGTTGGAGGACATCTATCCAGGTCGAAAAGACCAGTGTCTTAGCGTTGGGTTCGTCAGTTGTAATCTTAATTAAACATCTGACTACTTCTTCTACTTTTGTAGACCAACTGCCCTTCACTTGAATGAGTTCCTCCATTTCCTTGTCTTCAAGTGAATTCACATAAAGAATTGCTGACACCGGACAGAGCTCTCTACACATCGGGCACTGAATATTTATACTTCTTCCGCAATTTCGTGAATATTGAGTTAACATAATTTGGAGACATTTAATACAAACACTGTGTCCACACTGAAGGACAGACCATTGCTCTCCCATTGAATACTGACATATAGGACATAATTCTAGATTTCGTCCTCCTTTCCGATAGGAGTCATCTTTGGCTAAATTATTCAAATAATACAAATGCGATAACTTCTTCGCCAAAGCGTTCCGTGCAATCACTTCATCGGTTTTAAGTGTTTCTAATTGAAGTGGGACCTCATGCGGTTCCAAAATATAAGTCACTGTTTCTTCAGGTTTGGGCTCATCTTTATATCTGAGTCTGAGTCTAATTGTGGCCATATTTAGTTCATCTAATTGCGAAACAAAGTCAAAGGTTTCCATCCAAACGGCTCTTAAGCCTCGAAATTCTTTCTTAAGTGAATCAAAATATTTTAAATGAATTTTTGCGTCCTCTAAAATCATTCTGTGCTGTTGAGTTCCCTCAGCTTTGTATCGAAACAACTGATTGATTACTTTCAAACACTGTTCGGTTTCACTGTCCCCCCAATTTCCTCTCCTTTGCTGTAATTCATTGATTAAATTAATTAAAATTTTAACAATGAATACAAACATACCTTTTCCATGAGAGCACTTGACTTACAGGCAGACTCTTCTACCTTTTCTTCAGCGCTGAAGTAATAGAGTTTCATCTCATAGTTGTTAAACATTTCATGAATTCGACAGTATTTACATTTAACGACATAATCAGCTCTATTACCCTCTTTGTCACGAATGGGTCTCAGATGACAATCAATGGCTTCATTCAATTCGGTTTGTGTTGGTTTTGGACTCAATTTTTTAATATTATTTTTGAGACCAATTCTCGATTTATATAATTCTTGGAGACATTTGTCCAAAATGTATAACAAACCCGAAGCCTCTCTAAATTTGGTCGAAATAGAGACGAATTTTGAGAGTTGTTCTTCACCTAAAGTTCCTCTAAGGCTGTGCGCTTCCAATGCTTCCTTTACTCGATTAATCAAATTATATTCTTCATTATGTCTGAGAAAATCTACGGCTAATTTCCACCAGGGTTTTTCATTTGATAAATTGAATGACTAATGATAAGAGCAATTAATTAATTAGTTTTAACATTACAAAGTGAACATGTAAAGTCAAGTCTTAAATACATCTTCAATTTGTTCAACATTTTCGACCAATGGTTCCAATTGTTTTGTTACTTCATTTACAGTCGCCATTCCTTTGGCTAAATATTCGTTATAGATTTGTAAGGACTCGAATTTCAAATAATCGTCCCGAAGAGTACGTCCAAACTCTATGACTATAGATATCGATGTCTTTGAATGTGAATAAATAGTTTAATGACTAAATTTAAGGCTTTAGTGAATGTATTACTTCTTCGTTCTCTTTATTATAGTATTCATCAGAATTTTTGTCTTTCTGTTTGACTCCACATTTTTCAAGAATTTCTGCCAAATTATGTAAAGTGTGATACTTCTGGAGTTTGTCTGTGCGGAACAGATCTTTAGCCATATAGTTCTCAATGGAATTCAATGCTTTTCTGTAGAAATCGATTGCTTTTTCGTAATCTTCCTATAAATCAATATAAAAACAATTTAAATATTCAAAGAAATTGTTTAAAACTATTGATCAAAACTATTGATCAGGGCAATGTGGCAATCGATTAGCATGCACTATTAGAGTGGTGCATTACCTCAATTATATGAAGTGCTGCGATTCCATTGAAGGATGAAATAATTTTCCTGTGCTCTTCTTCGCACTCATACTGTGTGTTCTTAATCATATTTTTTAATAACTCATCCATAGTTAATGTCTTCTTAGAGATGGGCACAAATTTTCCTCGAACTGCTTGTGGATGACAACAGGCCTTCCAAAACAAATATTAGTATTTATAAGAAAATATTTTAAATACTTGTCTGAGACTCAAGAGGGGAGTCATCACAATATTAGCTGTTTTTCTGTCGAGTTCTTTGAGTTTAATATTAAGATCAGAGAATTTAACCATTTTTTCGTTGAATTTTTGCTGACATTCCAAGTGTTGTCTTAAATAGAAGTGCTGTTCAACCGGAGAGAATTTCAATGTTTTCATAATTGAGGTTTGAATAGGTATTCCCAACTGATCCCAAACATCTTTCTTAGATGTTCTCCAAAAGCAATGACTTAGAGCTGTGACCATTGGTTCGGAATTTCCTTAAAAGATTGAGGACTCAAACAATTGTTATCTATTTATTTATTTATAGACATACCACAGGCATAGGGCCAGAAGAGCATCGATTGCCAGTATAGCCTTTCATGGAAGGGCTCTTCACCAATAAAATATAGCAAACCATGGATATCATTAATTGATCGCTGAATGGGTGTTCCGGTTATACACCACCGGTGTTTCCCAAAGATTGTGTGCGCCATTTTTGCAGTTTTTGCCGAAGCGCCCTCAACCATTTGTGCCTCGTCCAGACATATGCGCCACCAGTTAATAGCTATAAGGGGTGAAGGCGTTGAGTTGAAGCGTTTGGGATAACGGAATCGATTGGAGTGATGCAGATTCACGAAATCAATCTCAGAACGAAATGTCTCATAAGTGGTCAGCACAATGTCGTTGTCCGCTAAATCAAAGGGTTGAATATAACCTTTGGAAGATTTGACCCCTTCATAAATATAGATATTAAGACCGGAACAGTCAATATGTTTAGTGATCTCTTCTGCCCACTGATGGCTTATTGAGCGAGGACTGACTATTAGGGTAGCTCTCGACTCAACCGGAACCATACCTTCTTTGACCCAACAATGACCACAGAAATAAGGCTGTCCTTTAGTCGTATCATAGTTAACACAACTTGAATGCTGATATGAGCCACAGCCTCGGCACTGGACTATAATTCCTAACTTTGGATGTGTTTGCTGTTTGATGGCTCTCTTCTTTTTCCTAACAAACATTTTGACGACAGGTTTGTGGTCAACCATTTTTTGAATCACTATTTTATTTAGATTTTGTTCATTCATTAATTTTAGTGCTTCTTCTTCATCGGACTCCTCCTCCATATTATGGTTACCGATATCATTGTCATTATCAGAGTTTAAGCTATTAATTGAATCATTTGTTCGATACTTATCAACAAATATGGCGTTATTTCTCTTATATGAGTTTATATCCGATATCTCTCCACAAACGCACGCAAAACAATCCTCTGATTTAAATATAAAAAAATAATTAATTTCTTTTAAATTTTTGTATTAATATACAAACCGTCGTAATTGTGATCAAATCGTTTATCAATTTTATAATACTCTTCGATTGAATAGTCGTTAATAGGTTTAGGATTACATAGAATGCAAGAAAGGACTTCAATAGTCTTTCCTAAACCCATCTCATCGGCTAATATTCCGCTCTGAGATATTCCATAAATTAAATTTATAGGAAAACTTCTCTCATCAATAAAATGACCCAAATATTTGTTATAATGAACTGTCTTTTTATCTTTTGTCTCAATTTGTTCATAAATGGATTGGTGGTCATCAATACCATCGATGCGTTCCCTCTGAAGCATCCATTGAACCTAAGATATAAATTTTAATTGCTAATTCTTTAAATAGATATCACACACGGCTTCATTTTGATAGGAACGTAAGGTTGGGTAAAGTGCCGGGTGTTGGACATCAACATTTGGAATTCTGTCCTTATTCTCCGTATGTTTGGCTTTGATTTTTGAATACAATTCTTCGACGCTTTCATTAGAGATATCTTTTAATTGAAAATAATTAAAATATTATCCATTATTTCATCGTTTAATTCATTAAATTTTTTGTTACCATTGTTTTGGGGCACTTCGGGAAGAGGGAAGTCATAAAAGTAATTCATTAAATACAAGATTTGATTATTTATATGAAATGATTGCGAATGAAAATACAATTTATTGACACCACTCTTATGCAGCCAAACATCGATTGAAATTTCATTTTCATTGATTTTGAGATCTGTCGCCAAATAAATGTGTGGACAGCGAAGAGATTCGACAAAATCCAAAGTAATTGGTTCGAGGAATTCAGACTTGAAATCGATGGGAAAATGTTTTCCTGTTTTAGTTTGATTACAATCGTAATAAACGGCGGCTTTAAATGGATGTCCCTTTACGTAAATATATAGACATTGTCTGTCCATTGAGTTTATGTCAAAACATTTGTCAATTGGGTTATCGCCCGAAAATGTCACACAAAACGAACCGAGAAGACAGTGACACAAACTTGGAGTCCAATTATCTTCAGCTAAAATTGTCAAATAATGTCATAAATTAGATTAAACGTTAAGAAATGATTCTTACTTTTGTCTATATATCTGATGGTTAAATAAAATTTGGCTTCTTTTAAGAATTCGTCGAAATCTGGGTCCACAACAAATTCATAGTCTTTTTTCTTTAAACTTTTCCTCTGTTTAGTAGGAGTTGGCGTCGAAGAAGTTTCTGGTTGTGGTTCGGAATCATCTATAAGAGGATCATCGTTTGCCGGCCGTTTAGCGACAGGAACGGCCTTTATTCTGGGCATCTCTTAACCGAAGTTTAAGAGATGTTAAATGTTTCGTATTTCAAACGTTAAATGTTTTTGTTTTGTTTGTGATATCACAACACAACACATCACTTGTTTAAAGTCAATGCAATCTTATTTTCCAATTGAAATAGTGGTGGTTCAGACAAATGAAAGGTTTGTTAACTTGATTTATCCCTTATTTCAACTTATTACCATCACATTATGATTTACAGAATAACAAGGATATTTTCCTTTTTTTCAAATTATATCACTCATATCGCTTATTAAAACAAAAATAGACTGTATTTTACTAAATGAACAAAATTTATTCATAAGATGGCGCTGTTTGACGATTGCTAATCATTTATTGACTTTAGAAAAAGGGACAAGATTCATTTGTGAGATAATTTAGTTAATATGACAGCATTTTAATCGATAAAATATCAATTATTTATTTATCAAATTTATTTAAATTAAATTTATTTTTCAATTAAGCTGGCTTGAAAGTTCAAAAATCTTTAAATCAAACTCTACCTTGTTAATTTTAAACTACATTATGAGAAATCCTAGATCCAATTCGTTACAGAATAATATATCATTCCATGAGAACTAATTTAATGATCAATTATTATTTTGAATGAGGCAGCACGAATTAAATTTAAAATAATCAGGCTCAAATTCAATTGAGCTCTAATTTAAGGATAATTGTATTCATAATTAGATTTAGCATGCTCAAAAATGTGCTGCATGTTTGTTCTGAGCTATTTTTCTTATTGAATAATTAATTATTGTATTGAATATTCAAAAGACAATCTGCGAGTTATTACTAATTATTTGCATATTTAATAATCATTGGTTTCCATACATATTGTGATAAAAAGTTGCAATTATTTGCATTCAAATCCGAGTCTGACTTTGTTTTCAGCATTTGTTGTCACGATTTTGTTTATTTTGAATAACTCTTTGAATAACTTCATGTTCTTTACCTTCAATTAAATTTTATTGAAATTGAAATCATTTTTTTAAAACTAAAGAAATTGTTCTTAAATTTCATAATTGAAGACAAAAATCTAATAAAACTAATTAATTCCAATGAATTCCAACAAATGTGAGCCAATTGTTAACAAAATCATTAATTATAAGAAAACATGAAATACTGAACAATAAAACAATTAAATAGATTTTCATAAAACAAATAATCAATAAATAAAAAGCCTTGACTTTAGAGAAAGAATTTAATTTATAACTCCTACAGAACTTAACAAAATGACATTTTAAAAATAGCCTTGCTCAACTTATAGTACAAGACTCGAGTGGGTCACACACTGGCAATGAGTGAATTATAATCTATTATTTTTCGTTTGCGAAAAAATTTAATTAGAATTTGGTTACGAAATGAAAAATTCTTTTGACAACTAATTTATAATTTTACTCGAATGAAATGCATCGATAATTGCAAGATTATTTCAATTTATGTGAAATGAGAATAGAGTTTTGGTGAAAAACATAATGAAAGATATGAGTTATTACTTCAAAAGTATGTTTCATACAAATCACTGTCAATTTGGAGCCGTTTTTGCGGGACAGTTGTTTTGTACTTAATTTAACCCATTCTTTAAAAAGTGTTTGAAATTACTTTTTAAGATATTTTTTTTATTTTAGTCTAGAAAACAGTTGTCTGCGAAATATTTAGCACCGATTCAATACCCTTTTAGCCACCCCTACAATAATATCGACTGTTTTTGTTATTAAGAATTTTTTAGAAATTTTTCAAAATAATTGTTCAGAAATTAATCAGACTCTTCACTTCCTTGTCCTCCACTCCCATCGCGAATACCATTAACGTTGAAATGAGATTTCAATCTCTAAATATAGTAACTATTCATAACTTAAAGCCTAATCACAGACTTTTGGCTTGAATTTAGAATTGAAACCGGATTTAAATGAAATGTTTAAACAATTTATATGTTTTCCAAACATTTATTCACAATTTTTTGGGAATTAATTCACAGGAAATTTACATTTGATTTCAGCCTAGAATTCAGACCAAACCAATTGAAACACAACTTTTGTTACAATAATTCAAATAATGGTTTAATTGAAAGTTTGAAACAAAGCTCAGAATCGTTTGATCCAAATGTGACATAAAATAAAATTTTTTACAAAAAAAAATAAAAAAAAATTAAAGACATTCATTAAAAGTTAATAAATCAGAAGAAAATTATTGTTGTTTAAAACAATGAGTAAACAAATTTTAATTCAAATTTGGTTTTATCTCAGGTTTTAACTACTTTTTTAGTGGGTTTCAGGAAAATAATGGACAGGAATTTGCACACAATTGGCATTCAATAGGGAAAGAGATGGCTGTGATTTTGTTTGATTTTGTTGTTTGCGACTAAAGTTCTCAATTGGTTTTTGAGCGTAAATCTCGTGTCATAACAATTGCTATTCAACTCCTTTTCGGACTTTTGTATGCTTTCGTCCGAATGGTTGCCCGAATTGATACCATCGTCGTCATCAGATGTGCTCAAGTCATGCAATGGTGTCCAGCAATGATTTGACTTATGGTTTGTGAACTGTGGCTTCAAATTGAATAAGTCTTCAGACAATAGGATTCGTTCGCGACGTAATTCAGTTAACTGTTCCCTCTTCAATGGCGGTAATTGTGGCCGAATTATGACCTAATTATTGCAAATATATTGTTTCAATAAATATGCTTGATACAAACATGCTTGATCTCTTTTGTTTAAATTAAGGAAATAATTAAATAAAAGCATAACTTTATGAAATCTAAACTATAATTATTTTAAACATTTTAAATAAAAGTTTATTTTAAAGAATAAGATAGAAATGAATGACAAGTCTTGAAAGTGAAAACACATTTGTCTCTTGAGTTTAATTTAAAATACTTGACTCGTAATTGCTTTAATGCAAAACAAAATTAGTTCAAAAAATAGCAAACAAATTGGAATAAAGCCTTTTTAAGGACATTAGAAATGAACAAAAGAAAAGATATCAGGATATTATGCAAAAGTGTGTGAAAATATCTTTTGAAGCTTTGAATTAATGGTTTATTTTCAGACTTAATTTGAAACTTTGTATTTTGTTTTTCAATGTCTAAGTCATGAAATCAATTCATGAAAACAAAAGCTTAGGAAATGTTTAATAAAGAAATCAATTTTTATATTTTAATTAAGTAATTAAATTATTTTGATTTCAATGAACTTATTCTTATGAGGAGTGAAGAAGGATAGGGAAGAGAATGTGTAAATAATACCTTAATTTCTTCCTCTTCATCTTCATCGGAATAGTTGGCACTATCGCTAACATTAGTCCGAATGGACTTAGAGTTGGCACTCGAAATATCAAATTCGTATTCGAAATTAAGCAATGGAGGCGGAGGTGGAGGCGATGAAGTGGTGTGCTGTTGACGAGCATTAAACGGCTTCGACGGTCTGATTACATCATCATTTGTCAAATGATGAACGCGAGTGCCGTTTGTATTATAAGATTCGGTATCACTCCAGGGAAGTATTGCACGCTTTGTATTAACATTGGATTTATCTTTATTTTTATTTTGTTTATCTGTTGAAACAATTTTATTCTCAATTAATTTCAAACAATTTCTTTTTGTTTGTCTTAACATTAATTAAATATAATTTAATGATTTTAATTGGAAATGAATTCATTAAAAAAGTGAATTCAGATCAGGTTTTTGTTATTCAAAATATTTTTTCAAAGATTAAAAACTTGAAAGACTTATAAGGAATGAGAATTAGTTATAATATTTATTGATCTGAAAATAATTGAAGGAAATGAATGAATCGCCTTATCCCTCATATCCCCCATCTCTTCATTTCAATCAAAATTAAAATGCACTCAATTTGGAGATTTCCGAAAGAATTCAAAAACTTAGGCGTTGTTTGCAATACTTATTCAATGGATTAACAATTTGCCGAAAAAAAGTTCACTTCTCAATGATATTTGAAAAATTAATGTAAAGAAATGATTAAATACATTCATTAATGCTTTTAAAAGCATTTATCAGAGTATAGAGTATTATAAAAAGTTTTATAATTTTTGAGAAATTATTGCTTCAAATGATTTCAATTTTTTTCCTTTTAATTAAAATTCTTTTTCTGTGAGTGAAGTGAAATGTATTGCAAAATAAAAGGAGAGATTGAAAACTCTCCTGCAATTAGTTTCAAGGAATACAAGTGATTAAATTTCAATGAATTGATGGCCTATTTTGGGTCTCAAAGAATTGCCGCTTTATTTGCCATTAAATGTGATTTACGTCTCAGGAATTGAAAAAAATATTGAAATTTGAAAACATGTAAATCATTAAAAAACATTCAATTTTAGAAAACAATTTTGAAGACAACACTCAAAGATATTCATGAGTTCTAATAATTTGTTATTTTGCTATTTATAGATCCATTAGGAGAGAGATCCCAATCAATAGATAGGTCTGACACTAAACAAAAATTGATTAAAATATAGTAACATATCATCAGAACTATGACCTCGAACTCAAACCTAAAAAACACGCTTTAAATGTATTAGACATTTAGTCTCATTAGATAAACATCTGGGTCTTCCAAAAATGAAAAATTTGTTTTTAAACCAAAAAATTAAAAGTCTTTTTGATGTATTGAAACTGAAATAACATTCATTAGAATTGGAAATTCTTAAGACAATTACAATAACTTTTCTTAAGAAGAAATAATATCTTCTTTTGGGTAAAAATTTTAAGATAACTTAGAAATTAGTTCACAAACAAAAAGCATTGAAAAACACCTAAAAGATCATGAATTCGAGTTTAGTTATGGAAAAACAATTCAATTAAAATTAGGCCATAAATAGAGACAAAAATATTTTTGAAATAAATTTGAAATTTTAAGTGAAGTGAAGAAAAATAATTGAAATAAATTTGTGGGAAATTTAATAATATATTAGAAATAAATGTCAAAATAATGAACCGTTTTGTTGGATGTTTTGTTTGTTGAAGTAATAACTGGACTTCTGTTCGTTGAGGCCAGCGGTCGGTGTACTCCTCCTTAGAATGAAGTTGTCGTCAAACGCTGGGGGAAGGGCTGGACTGTCAGCACTTTTATTTCTTACTTTTCTGTCTGAATAAAATTCATCCGACTTATGAAAGTCCAGTTCATCGAAGTATTTATAATTACAGTTATTATTAGTGCTGTGAAGTTCAGGGAACAGGTCGTGAGAATTAAGTGAATTTAGTTCTCTATAGAATGGGTTTTCACTAATTTTTATGAAATCCCTGTTATGGCTGCTATTTTCACGATTACTAAATTCTCGGCTTAGTTTCTCAATAGATTTAGTTTTGTTTTTCTTATCGATAGGAATCATATCTGATTTGGTCTTAGACTTGATGTCTGTTTCGTAATTAGAAGACGAGGAACGCCTCAATTTGCGGTAGTCTTGATTGCAATCAGTTTTCAATAATTGATTATTACCTGAATTAATAAAATTGAGAAAAATGTCAGTAAATGTCAGTTTTAATAAAAACAAAATTTCAAAATCTCTTTTAAAAGTTTTAGATAAGCAAGATAAGATTTTAAGATGAAATCATAGATAAAAGTGGAAATGAGACCAAGGTTTTTCAACAAATATTTATGCAGAAATTAGCTCCTTTTCAGAATCAGTGGTTTCGGATACTTTAAATGCTCTAGTTAAAATTTTACAAATAATTCTCTTAGTTTTCTATCTAACGTTACAACAAATTTTATTAGGTTTTAATCGATATGCCTATTACTAGATGATTATCAAATTATACGTTTGTATTGTAAGATAATTAATTACTTGCAATTTGTGTCAATAAAAGCAAAACAAATCGCTTTCATTGTTTCGCTTAAAAGTTTATAAATATTTATCAATAGTTTAAAAAAATTATTTTTTAATTATTATTTCATTATTAATAAATAAACGACTAATTTATTCAGAATTTAAGGCAAATATAGAAAATGAAGAATGAATTTCAGATAACAATCAGATTTGTTGTTAAATATAATTATGATTACAGCGAATGGTTTTGTGCTAATCATTGAAAATGTGGACAAAAATAGAGTTTTATTACTCATTAAAAAAGTTTTTGTGTGCGAAAAACATCCCGCAAAACATAGATAAGGGTTATATTTAAAAATTGGCATGCACAAAAAAAACATTATGAGAGAATATTTTGTTCGACATTTGAGGTTAAAAATATTCGGTTTTGAAAAAGACATCGATTGATAAAGACTTTAATGACATGTCGTTCCTTTGAAGACATAAATGGGTTAAACTAAAGGGAATAAGAGATTCACATGAAATCAGAAAAGAAGATAATATTTATTATTTATTTAAATCGAATTTTAAAAAAGAAAAATAAACCAGAAATAAGCCTGAATTTTGAGTGAATCAATAGAAGTGGTGAGTTCTTTTAGGTGTTGCAAATTGTATTTTTAGTGCATTTTCTCATACCTTCAAAGTTTGTAAACTTTGAGTCGAAAATCAAATTTCGTGACTGATATCGCGATGGCATAACATGATTAGCACCGGTACTGTTTGTTTGGCAGCCACTACCACTACCCGGATCTTTATGGCCGGTCTGTTGTGGTTGTAGTTTGAGTCGAGGTATAATCAAAAATCTTGACGACTCATCACTTGATATTTTATTATTACTTGAATTGTAAGACTTTTCGCTTAATTTTCTGGTCAAAGCATTTTTGATGTCTGTATTATTGTTAGCATTGGTGCCAATATTGCCATTGTTAGCACTACCAATGCTGGAGCTACTGCTGCCAACGAACTGTTGCTTAGCACTCTTCTTATGGTTGTCCGTTAAATTAGAGCTGTTATCAAAATTGTTTTGCGTGCCATTCAATAGGTCTGGTGTCGAACCAGTGATGTGCTGAGGTGGTGGTGGGGCCCTATACTTAGCGCGTTGAATTTTAGCGGCCACTCCATTACTGGCACTACTCTTACGGATAGCATTGAATTCTTTTCTTTTGTTATTTTCGTCATAATTACTACTCTCTGACTGATTGCTATCATTACTACTGTTATTATCTGCGGCCAAATCGGTTTCACTTTTACACCGCCGAGAGTTTAGTATAGCTTTTAGTTCGTCAGCGATCGGACTCTTCGTCCCATTTGTCAGAGGCTGTCATATAAACAAAACCAATAATTAGACAAAATTAACAAAATTTGTTTTTTATGCAAATTATTCTCTTTTTGTTTGAACTCAAGTTTTGTTATATGAAATACAACTCATTGTTTGTTAGGAAAGAACTGTTTGTTTGATATATTGCTCAAAATAATGAACAAAATCATGATATTTGAAACAAGAAAAGCCATTAATTTAATAAACTGGAAGTCTCTGTTCATTACTTAATTTAATAGTTGTCTTCACTCATCAATAATTAATGTTTTGCTTAATCTTTTTAAATGTAATTAATTTTGTTTCGTTAAACATTTCTGTTTCCGCATTCAGTTATATAATTAAAAAGTTTTAAACTTAATGTAAATATAATTTTTATGCAACGATTCCTACATTTTGTTTCATATAATTTATTATTAACTTTAATATCTCGTTATCACTATTCCGGGCAATATTCCCGACTTTATAGCTCGACAAAAGACTTGAATAAATTATTATTATTATATTTTTTATGGTTTCTTATTATGATCTCATTCTTTGCTTTAATTTTTTTTCTCGGATTTAATAATATGTTAACATTGAAACAGTAATTGACTTTTAATTCCCTTTTTCTTCTTCTATTCTATTCCTAAACTCAGACATAATATTCAATGTCAGGCCAGACATAAGATATGAATAGTGGAGGGAATCAAAGGAATTTCAATAATAGCCATAATAGGAGTCTAAACACGAAGTCAACTCAAATTAAGACCCAAATCATTAAATTTTTAGTGAAATTTTTCAATTTTTTTCATTTCTTTAGACTTTATTATTGTGTTTACTGAAAAGAAAACTTGTTTTCAGATTCCTATCCATTTGTTATCAGATACTTCACAACTGTTTTGAATATTTCAATTAAGTCTATGATCTGCTCTAATTGTATACAAGTATTATATAAAAATGGTTTCAGTCAACTATTTTATGACAAATTTAATGCTTTTCGCAATTGTCGACAAATGTACCTATTTTTGGGTTAAAAGAAGGATTTAATTTAATCTTGATTACATTAAATTAAATACAGAATTAATTATTGATTATAACCTTAAATTTGGTTCAAAAATTTAGGATAAAAGCAAAAAACTTTATTTTATTGTATATCTCAATAAATAAATAAATAAACTCTTAATTAAGTAAAGAAAAATTCATTACTAAATGATTATTCGAGTTCTGATTTATTAGAAAACTAGAAAACAGATCCATAAAAACAAGAATAAAATTAATTTTTTATTCTTATTCACTCTTTCAATGGCTATTGACTTGAGTTGAGAACTATTTAAATGTATTGAAACTATAATTTTATGTCAACCTATATCTTCATAACTAAAATCGTGTTCAACTGAATAGCACTTCTGTTTCCTTACTTCAGACATTCGTTTTGCATAAGAGCTCATAAAATAAAGGATTTAGTTCTTTAAGCGAATATTTAATAGATTTTTGACATATTTTCATATCTGAGAGCTCAGCACAAAATATATGGGCGAACAATAAAATTTTATTTAACAGAATATTAAATAAATGTTTTCAATGGTATAACTGATGATCTCATAGCGATATAACACTCATTGATCTCAATATAGAACCACTTTTTCAACACATTTTATTGATTCCATAGGTTTGGTATTTCAATGAAAATCTCATTTTTCTTTCCAAAATGAACTCCTTTTTTGTTGTTTGGTTTATAACTTGAATTTCTATATTTGATTTGCTGTTCATTTCGTTTGAAGGATTCCAAAGTATTAATTGAAAAGTATATCGTTTTTCAAGAAAAAAAGATAATTAAAAGCTTAATATAATATTAAGAAAACTATTCAACAGTAGAGTCCATCGATTGAATTGTTTTCTCTTTCATTGTCTTTTGATTAAAGAAATAATCAAATGGTAACCGAAATCAAATAAGGAAATGATAATTGAAGTCAAAAGCGTAATGTCTATGACTCTCGCCTTTAAGAAGTTTTTTGACATTTTCTCACTTTTGTTGAGTTTCTCTTAAGGTTTAATAGTTTTGGGAAAAAATTCAATTTCAACTTTATATTAATTTTTTGTTTACTTCATAAAGACCAAGGAAAAAAAACTTTTTTCAATTTAAAGCATTAAAAAATTCACTCAATTAGAAAAATAAATTTAAAAATTTTCACATTAAAACTCATTTAATGGTCTAAACTTTTGAGACAATTTTCTGGAGTGTAAACAAATATGAAAAGCGATTTGAGAAATATATGTGAGAAAAATAATTATTAAAATTAATATTTTTGTCGAATGGGTTCATAAAATCTCTTAGACATCAGATAAAAGAATAATTGGTTTAAGGAATTTATTTTGTCTGTAATACAGAAGCTTTTAATTTGACCTAAAATACAATTCAAAGCCAATCCATTCACTCATTCATTATAATTGTTATGAACAGTAAGGATAGGGAGAGAAAAAAAACTCATTAATCAAAGACTTACCTTAGTAAACTCTAATCCTCTGATTGTTCCCTTCGCAGCCAATATCTGGCCGTTCTCTGTAGGTCTGAGGGCCTGATGAAACGAGTGTGACCTGGGAAGAGGTGGTAATTGCATTCCTGGAGGTCTCATATATTTATTATTAATCTTATTATTATTTTCATTACTATTATTATTATTAGATCTGAGTATCGCTGACTTAAAATTACATCTATTGTTGTCTTCAGCGATTCCCAGCACAGAATGCGGTCTTTTAGACTCTTTATGATTATGGTTGGTATTCGTGACAAACGTCTTACTGAATCCACTTGAATGGTTACCCATATCTTTTTTATTTCTTTTTTGCTGGCTTAGTTCTGCACAAAACTTAATATTTATATTTATTCCACTCTATTATTCTTTAGAAATATAAACAATGAACTATTTATATGATATGATTCACTTATTTCAATATAAATATGAAAATTATTAGTTTCCAAATGATTTTTCGTTTGATATTCTTCTCAGGTCTTCCTTAACGGTAACTGAAGAGTAACTGTTTTGGCTTTAAATTGCTTTAAATATTACTCTCAATAACTGTAGTTATGATAAAGTTTTCCGCCTCTCGTTATATCGATTGTCAGCTTCTTATATATGATTTCTTTGATTAACTCTTATTTATTATTTTTGTTGCAAACATTATAACAGTTATTATTATTTGTCAAATATTTTTCCCAAAAATTCATGAATATTAGAGTTAATAGTGATTGTTATCGTTTCGCCTCAATTGTCACACAATTTAATATTTTGAGGTTTTACTGGTTCTCAATAACTATTATTAACACATTTATTGACAAAAAATTAAAAATTCATTATTTAGTTTTGAATTGGTTTTAACGATTCCTGGATTTTATCAAAATTATGGGAAAAGTAGGAAATTATTATTCAATAAAATTTATATTTCAACCGTTGACACAATTATTATGTATTCAAATGAATCCAAAAATAAAGATGAGTTTAAAATAAAGTCGTCCAAAGATTTCACGATTTGAGTAAACATTAAAAAACTATATTTTCTTATTTTTTATCACAAATTTAAAAACTCAAACAACTTGTGAATAATTGAGGACATAATCGAGGACATTCACAGCCAATGATTTATTAATAGTTATTGAAGTGGTCCCCGATATGAAGAGCATTAATGCCAATCCGTGTATTCATTAATTAAACATTTTTATCATATGTAGAGCCAGAGCTTCACTCGTATCGCACGATCGGAGTTCTTATATATATTTTTTCGTTGTTTAGACTTTAAATTTGTTTAAAACAAATAGTTTTTTTGCCAATCAATCAATCAATCAATTGGTAGTCAGTAAACAGAACATAAAATTTATGGTAATTTCTGTCAGCTATACAATTAAAAAGTAAAATACTTTTTTTGGTCACGAAATTAGATTTTTGTTCTCGTAATTAAAAATCAGTCTTTTCTTCACATAATTTATTAGAATTTTTGAACCCAAGAGTCAAAAGAAATTAGAAATTTTAGCTTCGCTTCAAATTTGAAATATAACTCAATTTGATCGTTAATTTATTTCTGGTCACACTTCAACTCAATACAAAGACATTTGAGACATTTGAGCAGCACAGGTATGCCTCTATTCCCGGTTCTGTAATGGGAAAAGCAAACAATGAAAAAGCGAATTAAAATTAAGTAAAGACAAAAATTATAAAAGACTACAATCAAAATGATGTAAGTCTTTGAGTATAAGTGTTCAGTTAAAAAGTTGCAACCTGCAACTCAATCATAAGATGATCTCAAAAAATGTTAATTCATTCATTCATCCGAAGGCTGTCCTAAACATTGATATTAAAGTCAGTAATGCTATTACAACAACACATTGTATTCTTTGATGTATTGCAAAACCAGATAAAAGTTTCTTCAGTACCCGTAGAGTAAGTCAAAGGGAATCTTCTGTGAAAAACAGTTACTCCTTCCTCAGTCTATGAACTTTTAAACTTTTATCTCTTGAAAGACCTAACACTTATAGCTTGTGAGCATCACTTACATCACTACAATTAAATTTAAATCTGAAAACAGTTATACCTTTAGGTAAGAGCAATCCAATTACTCCCTAACCCATAAATAGATGATTCTTTCAGAAGTTCATTAAAAAAGTTATTGATTAAAATGAATCGATAATTAATTTTTGAAAAAATTCTTAAAATTCCTAAAAAAGCATTTGAGTGATCTTTCAATCTTTCAATAATTCTGTCCTATTTTTCAAGAAGAAGTGCTTTCAATTAAGAAGTTTGGCGGTTAAAGTATGATAAAAATCAAAATGACATTTCTCTTGAAAATAATGAGCAAAAATTGTTTTAATCGGTTAAATAAAATTCAAATAACGACACTGACCTAACTCTTAGCGAAAACCAATTGACACATATGAGAGCCGACACTTGTCTGTTGTGAAGAGTAAATATGAGGGCCTCGTATGGTATGCTATTCACATGGAAAAAGGAAACACAGTCGGTGCTGGATGTGTGCTGACACTAGCGCTGGAATATGTTGTATACAATATTGCGGGTCAAACATCACATTAGATATCGCACACAGAATACATATGAGGTATGAATACTTGAAAACTTGTGTTAAATAAATGAATGAGCAAAAAACAGGCACTGCTTCTTACTGTGGTTCTGTTTTAATACTGAATCGAGTCTTTGGGCAAACAGAGTAGCACTCACTACACTCTCAGCTACAGGTATGACTGATCCAAGAGCTCCAGTAAGCGGTGTTAGTGTTGAAGTTGAATGGCCGAAACTGGCGAACAGCTCCAGTGCTGATCAAAATGCTTAAGCGAGAGACCAATTATTAAATACTAGTTGAGTGCAACTCATGACAAACCTGTTTGCGATTAATGCACCGATGCTTCGGACGCTTTTTTATTACAACTATTTTATAGAGGACTCGAACACAGCCTTCAATCAACTGCTAACGGCTTTTCAATTTTGACACTCTTTCGGACACTAATTCAATGAATGTTTTCAATAAATTCTTGTAAACAATGGTTTAATAATATGTTTCTCTTATACTTTCGTTGCTTTTAGTTTTTACTTTCCTTTCAATTGATTTTATTTGAGATTTATTTAAGATTTAGTTTAAGATTCAATTGATTTCTAAGAGAGATAACTAAATTGAATTAATTAATTAATAATTTATTATTTGTATCCTTTTTTTCATTCGCTTATATTTCATATCTTTCGATATTTTATATACAATATGGGAATAGATTTTGCAATTTGTCAGATATTATGCAAATTTTTTATTCAAAACTACATTAAATGATAAGATCAACAAATAAAAAGTTTAATTCATTTAATTTATTAAACTTTTTCTGAACTATAAGTTTCGTAGAATATAATTAGAAACCGAATAAAGATTAAGGTTTGATTTAATAAGAATCAAATAAGAGTAGCCATCAACTCATTATTTATTTAAGAGAATTTAATGCCTAGTATTTGTTTTTCATATAATTTTAATTAAAAGGTTTGGGGAAAAAATAATCATTAATTATTCTAAAAGTAGATTTGAATCTCTGAAGCATTATATATATAAAATCGATGAATAAAAATAAGAAATTCGATGAAAGAATCTGAGAGAGACTTGTTTTGTAATCTATGTTTTGATTATCAAGTAGCTATCAAAATGGTCTTTCATTCGCTCAGACAGACCTCAGATTTTTTAGGAAAAGACTTCATAGACTTTAATAATAAGTATAATAATGAGAATAAATGAAAAGGAATTTCATTTGAAGTTTATCATTGAATCTGAACGAAAACACCGAACAAAACATTGCTTTTCAAACGAAAAACTAAAATATAGAAAATCAAAGGAAACGAAAAAAACATTCAATAATAAGAGAAAAGATTTAAAATAAGAAAAAAACACTACACTCTTATACTCTTAGACACTTATACAACATAAGTCGCAAAAGAAAAGTTAACCCGAAATCTATTGGTATCTATTGTTGCTTATCATATGGCGAACAAAATGTTTTGGCATAACAAGTGTTTTTTCACTTCTCTATGAGTTTGTCTATTGTTTCACTCAAAGGGTACGGCGTTTGAAGCGTAGCACTGATCTGTCCCTATTGTGTTGAGGTGTCCTTTAGAGTGGTCCCACTGTTTTAACCATCTTTATTAAAATCACATTTTCATTGAGAACGTGTTTTTTCTATACTATTATTTCAATGATTACATCAAATCATTATTAAGACTTTGATATCAGATTTAAATCACATTTGATTATCAGTTAAATTACATTTCAGGTGCAATCAAAGTCATTAAGAAAAGAAATAATATAATCGCAAAGCCATGAGATCTTTGAACGAGTTTTAAATTTTTGACTTTCAGAATAAGTTTATGCGAATATATCACTTGATATTAGAGCTAAATTGACTCAGATTCTTTTTATGCGTTTCCTCACTCTCATTATGAATACCTTTAATGAGAAATGTCTTATTTCATATGCTTTAACGTGAATTAATGACCACAAACCGATGTAAACACGATTTTCAAGCATAAAATTGTGAACTTTTTCCGTGAGATATCATTTAATTGAGAATTTGAAAAATGAATTTTCACTTTGAATTTGAAAAACAATATTAAGGCCTAAAAAACAACATTATATACGCTTTTATATCTAATTTGATGTGATTTCCATAAAAAGTAACTTTCAATTATTCAGAGAACATTCAGTTCTTTAGATCAGTGACTTTGAGTGTGGGATCGACTCTTGCACTGCCCTTTAGATCAATCAATTGGTTCTAAGTTTACTGGTCTCACAATCAATATCTATGGGAAAGCATAACCCGGACCTCAAAAACCATTCAATCCTTTATAAAATTCTTAACATTTAGATTAATTTGAAGCTTAATAGTTTGATAAAATTGAAGTTCAAATTATTTGAGCTCACTTAATTCAAAGCATCATTTGGGAATGTCGTGGAAAAGCATAAATTCGGCAATAATTTTATGATTAAACAATAAAATTGAAATTATTTTCTAATCATTTAACTCATGATTTATTGTTTTTTTTCTTTATTGTTCTCAATATTGAGATTTGCTTTCATATGAATACAAGCCATGAATACAATTAATTGCCTCTCAAATCGACAATAACTTTATGGTTTAAAATGGTTTTGATAACACCTCAAGTGCTTTATTGTCTAAACTGAATAATAAGTGATTTACTTCTATTTTATTCAGAAATTTAATATAAAACTCAGATTTTAAAATTGATTTTAAGCACAAAATACAACATTTTTTGTAAACTTATCTTTTTCTTTATTCTATTATCACATTTATATTCATATTTTTTGGAGTTTTTCTCTGTGAACATGACTTTCAAAAACAATGGACTGAATTTAAAATTTTTAGTTAACTTTTAGCAAAACCTTTTCAATGTTAGAGACAGAGAAAAATGAAATAATTATTTCAATTATAGAAATTCAATGAGGAGTTGGAAAAACCTACGGGATATTTGCCACATTTACATTATTTGTCCTCAAACTTGCATAAAGTTCGGCTAATTTAAGTTTTAATGAGTAATTAACACGCAACCTGTGCCCATATCAAGTACTGACCCTATGTCTGCCATATGGAAGGACTCATTTGAAAACTATTATTTACCTGTTATTCTCAGACATGCTATCCGTTCCGTTAATAAACATCAATACCTTCTCTATTGTGAAAAACTTGATTTATTACTTCGAAGAAAGTTTAAAGAAATACAATCTTTGTTTGACAGTAATTTCCAAATTCGCTTTACCACATTGATAGTCAAGCTCATTTCTCACAGTGGAATATTTTCAAGAAATTCACTCTCTTCTTGAAAAAAAATTAACATACCTAATTTGTTTCGATAAATTTAATGTCAAGCTTTTCAAAAAATAAACAGATGACTTTAAGAACTTTAAAATTTATGGGTGGATAAAATCTCCCTCTTGGTTATCCCAGATCAATTTGATAACAAAATGTTCAAAACATTTTTTTGTGTGTTTGTAAATACGATTTATTGACTCCAAAACTGAATACAATGAATAGTAAGTGAAAATACATTAAATGAGTGTATGTTTAGCTTTGTTCAACAAATTAACCCTCGTAAAAAATGTACACCTGTCACACTTTAGTGAAGAGGTCAACTAACCCCTTAACATCGGAACTATTGTCAAACCTGTGCTATAATTAGCAGTTATGTTATATTACATTTAATATACCTTTAGTTTATCACACGCTATGACTCATATCTAATGAGCCGTTTTTTTTAAAAATGAGTTTCGTTTGAAATTTTCAATGAATTTAAAATAGATTTGAAAAAAAATGTATAGTTTTAAAGATAGAAAAGGATTTGTCCGATAGATTCGCACAATTTTGTCGATCCTATCGTTAGTGGTATTACCTTTGTCTGTGCGAAAGGAAATCACGTTTCCTTTGATACCAAGCATTAAAAAATAGATATTTTATGCGTTTGACAGAACCTCAGACATCATTAACGTTCACTGATGTGATACCCAATGTTCTGAATCATGGCATCAGTTTTTTCCGTTGTTATCTCTTTGGCGAAAAATACTCTGCTTTTATGTAATCATTTTGTGTTTCGTGTCTTTGAATAGTGAACTGAACAGAGAATCAAACATTTTTTGTGATCATGAGATCAATGAATTCAAAAACAATAATCAAAACTAAAATTTCCTTTTTTTCACAAATGAAACTCAAGAATCAACTTTTTTCAAGAGACTAATGTATTTTTTGAGCTTATTTTTTGTTTGAGTGCACTGTAATTATTTGGAAGATTATTTCAAACTCTTATTAATTTTATGGTTTTTAGAATTTTATTTTTTAAGAGAATATAATTTCCATTTTATTATAAAAAAAAGTCTTAAATTATTATTAAATGAAATGCTTTTGATTAACACATTTAAGTACACGAAATACAATTGAATCTTTAAAATTTCAATTTTAAAGCAATTATTCATTGGAATAAACTTAAGTGTAGGTCTCTCCTCTGACCAATGATCACTTATGATAAATAAGTATATAATAACGTGCAAGATTACAGACCGAAGGGGCTATTTAGGAAGTTTATTGCCATTGACTATATGGCATAGAGTATCTAGAAGATTTATTTTCAAATGAAATATCTGAAGGTTTATCGTGATAAATCACTTAGAGTAGCGAACGCAAACAAGTATAATTATAATTCTTGAAATTCCATCATGCAATTAAATGCAATACATGAGGTAAACCATATCATACTGTTTCCAAGTTATTAAAATTATTTTATTTATTCGGCATTTTCTCCACAAAGGATTTTTAAACAAAATATTTGGAGTTTGCTATTAAACTGACCAAGAGCAAAAACAGCCAGTTCAAAGAAACTATTAGTTAGTGGGAATAATTTGTAGCATTAATGGAAATAATAATTAACGGCATTTCTTGAATTGTGTTAATAAATAATTTTCAGGTTATGATAACAGAGAATAAAATTTGTTTAACAAAAAAATATGTGATTTCAAGCGATA
>JAQFZI010000110.1:0-24555 GCA_034695605.1 Eupelops occultus | reverse complement strand
ATTTTCTAGGGGGGGGGGTAGTTTTGAGCAAAATTCAGGGGAGGGGGTAAGCTCGGCCGAAAAAAACAGGGGGGGGGTATATACCCTATACCCCCCCCTTCCGCATTACTGATTTGTAGGAATAATGAAATTTTTATCGATTTTACTCGATTTCAATTTAATGGCACATATTTTTCAGGCCGTACTATATTATGATTATTCTATTCATAGGAAATCTGATTTTATTTAATTTTTTTTCTTATTTTTTGCTCAAAATTCTAAAGAAAGCAAAAGTACTCACAATTCCAAGTAATCATTTATCACAAAACTATTTCAGGCATGAAATAAAGGCTTTATTCACAAATTTTCTCCGATTAATCCCTTCTTCTACTCAGATTCACCTGATTTCAGATAAAATTGTGTTAAATTTCTAAATTTGCTTGTTTATTCATGCAACTTTTGATGAAACTATTAATTATTCCCTTTAGGCTCAAAAATTTACAAAAATTTGCGAAAAACGAGATTCCCAGCGGAGAGAGTAATGTTGAAAATCAAATTTCTCTACAATTTAGAGACAGAATATATTATTTCATTAAAAGACCTAAAATTCTATCCCATTATTATTGAAATTTTCAAAATTAAAAAAAAATGATTATTATTATAATTTAGATTACACTCAAAATGTAAGATAATTCCAAATTTGTTTGAAAACCGCTTATTTTACCCATAAATAGGGATATCAGTGACTCTAACTCTAAGATTAATGAATAATTAAGTTTTAGTTTTCAGAAAAAATCAAACAAAAAATAAATAATTTCTGTTATCAATTGTTAGTCAGTCACTAAATTGCAAGTTTTATCACTTTTAATGACATGGATTAGTTAAAAGGCTTTCTTAATAAGAAGCCAGCAACAGACAAGGTGACTTAGATGTGCCACCATTTAAGTATATTTAAGCAAAATTTATTACTCAAACATTATTTTAGGCCTCAACTGAGCGCCCAATTAGTCTGGATCAACTAAATTCAGATAACTGGATTCCTGGTTATCCCTGAGTGAAGAGTTCTATTATTCTAGCTTGATAAGTCTTATAAGTTGGTAAACTTTATTTACTCGAAAGACATTATAATTAGAGTTTTTCGATGATTTGAATTTTGTTAAAATCATTAACAGATAGAAAAAAGTGGTCATAAAAAAAATGTTTCTCTAAATGATAGCAAAAATCAATTGAATATAATTTTGTCGAAAAAAGAATTGAAAATCAATTTTAAGATTGAAATTAAGAGAATCGATATTCGTATGGATTATTGTAAAATCAATGGAAGGAATAGATATTATGTATAATTTTTACCCTAAATTCAGTGAATATGTGATAAAAAAAACTGTATTTCAGTGAAAAACATTTGTTTGCGGACATAAGCAAATCGATAATTAACGATCATTTGTGCGCTACTCCTCACATCTGACCAAATAAACAGCGATTTGTCTCAATCTATTGCCATTCAATTCGCTTTCATTTTTGTTTTGTTCAGATCTCGGGTGAAAACAGAGCTAAAAGTAAGTGACGGTGCGATCAAAGCATTGATTTGGCCTCAATTCCATCCAAAAGGCATTAATGGACTCCAAATGGTAAATAAATTGAAGAAAAATCATACCTTTCTCTGACTGACAAATAATTTTCTGAATATATTCAAGAATTTCCTCAAAAGAATGTAATTCTTATAACAAATGGTATTTCGTGATAAACACGTTTACACAGAATAAGTACAGAAAAATGTCTTTATATTCATAACTAAACATTGAAATTATTTGATGCAATCAAAAGAATTTTTTTTTAAGAAAAAGGTGAAAGAATTACTTAACAGATTAGTTGATATCTTACATAATAGTTATAGAATTGAGTCAAAGGAAAAACATTTTGGATTGAATTTGTATGATATTGTATTACTTGCAAACAAGCGAACAAAAGTGTTATTCTGTGCTATTGTGTTCGTGACGGTAACCCACACCCAATAGAATCGTGTAATACAATCTTCACAGACATAAGACACACATCAGACAAATGTTAGGCGCAGGCAATAAACACAATGCAAGTCACTAATGATAACCAATCATTAATTTTTTTTATAAAATTTCTTTTTAAAAAATATTTTAAATTTTAAAAATGTTTTGAAATGAAAATAATTGTGTTTAAAATGAAACGAAATCTCAATAAATTCAATGCAATAAATCTGATGTAAAGAATTGAAATGAAGGCCAGACTTAAAAACACTCAGAATTACAAATTATTTTAGAAAGATATCTATTATAACCTGCAATCTATATAAACATCGATTTATATAAATAATTCATTTTTAGTGACTCAGATCAGTTAGAAATCTAATTCAATTATGTTTTGCTTGGAGAGGAATGTGTGTCTCTAGAACTATATGACTGGAGGTCTGTATGGCTACGCATTTCAAAACTAAATTAGTGCCGAATCCTTCATAAAACAAAAAAAGTTCAAATCTGTTATAAATTGAATTTTAAAATTTGATTGAATCAAAATCACATTAAATCAAATAAAGTGTGAAATTTGCATAACAACTACACTAATGGTTGACTAGAAACATTATTTTAAGCTAAAAGGGTAATTTAAATTGCTGAGTAAATGGTTTTGTTAAAAAATAAAAATTTAATAAAGAATAAATGGTTTGAGTTTATCAAAATAAGCATCTTGCTCGTTTATATCAATTGTGTGAACATTTGCGGCAGACATTAATTTTCACTTAAATTTTTGATTATATCAGAAAATGAGTTAAGTATATGAATAAAAGCAAAAAAAGTGTTGAATACCTGAACGCACGAAAGTCTGGATCGCACTGAAAGTATGGTATACTAGAGGCCAGACTCGGAAAGTCACTGTAAATAAGCCAACCGATCGACTTATTTGAAAGTTGTTGGCGAAACTCTTCTTTGGCCTTAACAAAACTGACCAGATCTGAACCAATAGCTGAAAGTCTTCTGAGAGATGGCAGGCATTCTGTGTCAACACAACAACTGCACTTCAATTTACCACAAATGAGACATTTATTAGATTTCAATAACTCAACGATTGTGTATTCACTCTCTTTTGGATTTATTTCTTCTCTAATATTCTTATGATTTTTGGTGGCATTTGTTTTCTTATCATTAATTGAATATTTGGTTCCATTGAGAAGTTCTTTGGTTTCGATTAAAGAATTATCTTCGGGTTCGTCACTTTCATCAATTGTGAATTGTTTGGGAGGTTTTGGGAAATACATCGTACCCTCAAAGCCTTTTCGCTCTTGACTATGAGACCTATCTCTGAATTTATGTGGAGGTCTGACCGGTTTGATCGCCGAACGGCTCGGCTGTTGAGACAGAATTTGTTGCTTAATATTTAGAAGGACTTCGTTTGTACTCAAATCAGGTAAGGATTCGCTGCAAACAATTCTTTTACCGATTTGTGACTGAATATTATTGAGTGATAATGAGTTAGAAAGGGATAACTCAGCCAACAGTGCGCTCGATATTATTGTCGACTCAATTGATTTGTTTTCAATAGTGGTATCAATAGTTCGATATCCGACTAAAGTAACCGATTCTTTACTTTGAATTTTATGATTTTTATTGATCGGCGAATCATTTAATCTGTCATTAATTCGCGCCAAATTAGTCACTGAAGCTCTGGTAGCAGATGGGCTGTACTCTTCTTTCAGTTTACCATAACCACTGAAATTAAGTCGAGCAAGGTTATTGAGTATTTTGTCTCTCATATTCTTTTTCATTGTTGAAGTCTCTCCATTAATATTCAGTAAATTATCAAAACCTTCTTCGAGACAGACGTCATTAACTGATGTCGAGATCCTTTTGTTCAGTGGTTCAGATTCGAAAACTTCCTCATATATGATGGGAAATGTATTGGAGTCGCCGTCCAGTGCCACACACTGTCGTCAAATCAAAGTAAGTCATTGATTAACCAAAAGTCAATATTCAATAAAATATGAAATAACTTTTTGGATGAAAATTAGAAAATAAATTAAAACATTAATTAATTAATAAAACATTTTTTCCAAAACAAGAATTAATTGTTTATAACAAATAATTTATAAATAATTCAAATATAAATCAATAATTATTTTTATTACTAAATAAATAAGTAATTGATTAGGAATTATGTCAAACCTCGACATCACAGGGCGGAAGGAGAGTAAGATAGGGTGACTTCCGTATAGAGTCACTGATTTCAGTGAAAATGTTTGTATTGTTGTCACAAATTGAATGCAAATGTCTTTTCTGTTTTTCGATACAAAAGAATGCCTCAGAAAAGCGTCGAATTCGTTGCGAGTGATGTACTTTAGACAGGTGTTGATTAATGCGATCAGAACTGTGGACTATGGCCAAGAACTGTTGCCAGAGCAGAATGGCAACGCCACACAGATACGCCATATCACTCTCCACAGTAGTGATAAAGTCTTCGGGTTTTATTGAGTCATTAATTATGAATAAGTCGTTTTGAAATGATATGAAATCGTTTGACGGATTCGATTCGTTAATTAAAATAGATTTATAGCACTCCTGCGCTAATTTGCTTAAGTTATCGATGGATGGAGTGATTGGCTGTTGTTGGCACCGGGCCTGTTGCCACGGAGCCAACATTCCGAAATACTCTTCTGTTTTCCTTTTTAAGCTCTGAATGGCTGTCAACAGGATTGCTGTCAATCGCCAGTGAATCAGTTGTGCCCTTCGGTAACGAATTTCTTTAATTTCATCGTTTGTTTTGTTAGCGGCGGCACCGGTCGACACAACGGCATCATAACCAAAGTTACAGCTATTAATTGGCGTCGCGTGAACTGAATTACCAAACTTTTTGTCTGATTTTGAGCTCCGGTTACTTATGTATGGCTGACATAAAGTCAATAATGAGCCATGAATTGAGAGGGTCAGGGCTGACAAATGGAAGTAATCGAACATAATTGGAAGATAATAGTGTAGACCTCGACATATATCAAAGTGGAGTATGAGTTGCCGCGAAGAAACGCATTCAATAGAGTTGTGGTGATCCGGACCAAACTCGTGGTCAGTGAACCAGAGTTCGACATCGAGTATAAAATTAGTTTTACGAACTTGTTTTACACAATCGTTTGAGTCAACGATTAAATTGACTTTAAATGTGATGTAATCGTCGAGAACTACCTCTTCGTTCTTATATAATATTTGAAATGTTTTGCTGACCGCACAACCATTGACTATACACTGAGGAAAGACTATATTCGGCTGATTATTGCAATTATCATTAGAACCATTATCGACAGATGAGGAACCGGTGGACGAACAGGTATTCAAGGGATGAGATGACTGAGTCTTTTTATCAGAAATACTGACTTCTATTTTATGCGTTTGTTTGCAATTAATTAGTTTTAATGAGACTCGGATTTGATAGTAACTAATATTCATATAAAACACAGAATAAGATCAGAATATCAATATATAGACAGAATAAATGAATACTTACCCCCTTTGAAATAGATCTACATTGACAAATTTATTTAATTGCACTGAATATTCAATTATTGCCTGTAGTTCTGACATAATTTCAAAGAATATTTTTACAAAATTTATGTTTCATTCAAATGACTCGAAATTGTATTTAATATAAATTAGTTTATTATTTAATATTAATTTAAGAAATATTAAAAATGTATTTTAAGAAAAGGGATTAATATAAACATATTGTTAACAAATCCATTAAATAAAAGACTAAACAAATATTTTTTGATGTTTTTTCGCCAAACAAATTGAGAATTTCGTAATTCATTTTTCAATTGTAATATATATTCCTTTTATTTGTATTGTAATACAAGGAGTCATCAGGTATTGAATGCAGTAATTTAATGAAGTTATGTTTTTCAAGTTTCAAATAGACCTGCGCTCTCGGCTCAGTTACCTTCTGACAGTCCAATAGTGTGTTTGACGCTCCATATGAGGCACAACTGCACTAAACTTCACAAAATTAACTCTCTTAAAATGAACTATTCAACCTGTACATTGTAAATAGTGTCAATAGTATCTTGGTGACATAGTTGTTAATGATTCAGAGAACAATAAACACCTCTTAATTATTAATCGATGTGAAGCTCATAAATGTTATCGACTGATAAGAAATGCTCTTATAAGCAATTAAAGTACTTAACATGAACAAGTTGAACAAGTACAACTACACAAATACATGTATTTTGTCTAAATACCTATTTGTCAACAAAAATAGGAACAAAACTGAAGGTTTCGTTTCAAATATAATTAATTATTAAAGGTTTTGCTTTTAATTTAATGAGCATGTCTAAAAATGGAATGAGCTTGTCAGTTTAATGCTAATTGAAATTGTGTGCACTTATATACAACTGATATACAGATATATACAATGATTGTTGAGAATATGATTTCCATAAAATTTTGGCTAAACTTCGTGTCTCTGACATCAATTCTTTATGAGTGCAATAAAATTTTAATGAATTGCGTGAACCAAGATTAATGATAAGCTCAACATTAGTTGTTCAGTTAGTCAATCCAATATTGCACTGGTATTAAATGCCAAATACTTTGAATGCTTCAATGAAGAGGAGTTTGGCTACAAATCTCAGATTCAATCAAAGATAGGCTAAGAATTACTGACAAATAAAAACCAAATCTAAGAATGAAAATCAGATTAGTTTTAGATTCAATACATTTATAGAGAGAATAATTGAATGAATCCCTTGTACTCAGAGAATAAGTCCTTTTGTTTGACTCAATAATTCAATTTCATGGCTTCAATCGATCGCTCCTTTAATTAATATTTGATTAGAAGAAAAGTCTTTCACAAAATCTTAGCCAATATTAAATTGACTTCACTTCAATTATTAATTAATCAAATAATTAATTTATCATTTTTCTAAACTATGATTCAACACATTTTCCATAACTTAATCAGGTTTTCAAACCTATTCAGTATTAAGTAATGATGGAAAAGCATCTATTATAAATTATAATATACAATAATAGCAATAATTATAAGGTATAATTTATAAATTAGCATGAGTAACATAAATCTGGTTTAATAAGTTTATTGAAATTCTTATTTATAAAGCACAGGGCTTTTCGTGTTTAGAGTCAATAAACAATTGTTCAGTGCAAGTATTAATGTAATTTGCCCGCATTTAGCATCATGTTGATTTTCTGCGTCAATTGAGGTAAGTATATAAACTCTTTCCGTTTTATTGCATTATTCTGATTATCATCTTTTCATTGATTACAACATTGTATATAAATTCATTGATTTGTGAAAATATGATAGTTTTGAATAATTTATTGTCAACTTATCAGAGAAATTGATGTCTCAAATGATTAATATATTATATCGACACAAATCTTTCAGGAATTGTATATATATTCTGTGCACAAAAATTGTCGATTTTTTATGTCAATCGAAAGCATGAGAGAGAGTATGAGAGCCGACACTTCTGTTTGAGTAGATCTTTGTAATAAAAAGTATTGATTTTTGTCATACCGTTCATAAGTGTTATGAAGTTTTCAACACTTTTATATCGAAGACATAAGAAAATGTGAAATATAATAGAAAAGTCACACAATAAGCAAAATTCTTACTCAATATTAAAGTTTTGCGTTTGAGTGTCAAATATGTTAACAGAAAGTCTACTAATTTAGTCGTTGGTATGGCATATATGTCATGTCATTCAATATTATGCTGAAAGTCACCAAATATTATACAACTCAACAATACTATGGATCGCCCCGCGGTATAATATAGGGAGGGAGGGAGGGAGGGAGAGAGGGAGAGAGAGAGAGAGAGAGAGAGAGAGAGAGAGATTTAATATGTCCTTGTTCTCAACGTTTAGTGTAGTAGACTTTCAGTGAATTGAATGAAAAATTCTGGGAACCCTTCACTTGAGTTAAAAAATATCCATATGTTTGGCGAATGGGGTTTAATATAAAGTGCTATAAAGTAATGGAATTAGAGCTCAAAAGTGCTTCTGTTGTGAAGATCCTTCACTATTATCAGTGTCTAAACCTTTTAATATACAGTGGGAAACATCTGCCCATTTCTCGCCTCTCTTTTCACTACTTTTTCACTTAATTCTTCACTGATTCATGACTTAATGCCTTTACTTATAGTTGTATTCAATAAATTGTGACTCAAATCAATTGGTTTAACGAAACGTCTGTCAAAAACGGAACTTCTCTTTTATTTTCACTTATTTTAATTTAAAACCTTTCAATCAATTTCTCGTTTGAGGCTATTCTGAAATCCTTTCATTTCAGCAAGATTAATTTTAACTTAATTCTTATCTACTGTTTTCTAATAATCTATTTAAAATGTATGCAAAACATTATATTCTGTATTACCGATACCCATCCTTAAACTTGGTTGTCTACTAAAATAGCCTTCGATTTCTCAAAGTTATTATTGATTTTTACGACTGTTTTGTGTTTTGATATATTTTTGAAAAATCGATAAATTATATCATTTTTGTATAACTCTTATCAAAACAAACAAAATATAATTCATTATTTCTATATTTTTCAAAATCTTCGGCAAATATCAAAGAACTTTACTAGATATTTCTTTGATGAACGTAAGTCGGGGCTCTTCTTTCAATATTTCTGGGATAGATTTAGTTTCTTATTTATCCTCATTATTTCTCTTAGATAAAGACGAGAGAGAGAGAGAGAGAGAGAGAGAGAGAGAGAGAGAGAGAGAGAGAGAGAGAGAGAGAGAGAGTTGCTTCAAATATTAGTCATGTGATTCATTGGACAGACAGTATTCAAGGAAATTGCGATTTATGTTAACAAATAAATTCATATTATGTTAACGATGCAAAAATAAATCTCTATTCTTCTCCGGTGATATTTTTTGCTGTAATTTTGGCAAAATCTCAGTTAATTCTTATTCAGAAAAAAATTGATGAAACTTTGAAATGAAAGACCGAAAAAGATTTAATTATACTTAGAATATGATTAGCGAAAGAATTTTCAGTTTTATTTATTTAGTTATTCATTCTAAACATGAAATTGAATTTTTGCTACAAATTTAAATAAAAGACTAAATTTTGAATGAATTGCTGCACAAATAAATACAAATTACTTTACAAATGAATAAAACAAACTTTAATTAATTTATATAAAATTTGTTTATTGAATTATTTTGGTTAATGAGTGAGTGCATGGCTCACACTTATACCGATACAAAACTTATAATTAGTGATTACTATTCAAACTGAAGGCAAGAATAGCAAGAATTCACATCAGAATAATCGTTGGATCGCTATTAAGAATTTCATTACTTTAAGAGATTGTCGTCGCTGTATATGTTGGCCCTAAAGGAATACTTTGATGCCGTTATTCCCACGAGAAATCTATAAACTTATCGACGTATTAAACGGTGGCATCAAATGTCTGACTTAAACTCAGACCCACTGTTCTTCACTTTAAAAAATAAAACCTTCTCTTATCTCAACATTTTTAATGATTTTCAATTAATATTTTCTATATTTCTTACAATAATTTCTTTCAACTTATATATTGATATCATTTCTCAAAATATATATTAACTAAAAATTCATTAAAATCTTACACCTTTTTAGTGAAGAAACTTCTGATACGATCTGATTTATTTCCGTTCGGAAAACAGGAAAATCAAAATTTATTATCTTGTATTGAATCTTGGAGAAAAACATCCATGAATATTAAAATGGGCTTAGCTTAAAAACTGATCGACCGTTACATCCGTTCTTTAAATTAGTAGTTCTTCTGATAAATACTAAGAAATTTGAAAAATGTAACCTCAACTTGAGGTCCTCAAGTATATGAATGAAAGTTCAATAAATTCAAAAAACATATTTTTAATGAATAAAATACTATTATTAAAAAAGTATTAAATATATGCATGAATTTGATCAAAAAGATTAAGAGATTTGAGGCATTTTTATCTGAGCTAACAGTTTTCAATTTCATGAAATTTAATTTTTATTAAAGATAACTGTTTTTCTAAACCTGATATGCTGTGCCTAAAGTCACTATAAATTCATATCCTGTTTGTGAATATTTTAATATAAAATTACATTAATTTCTTATAATTAGGAATATTTTGAATATGTTTTTTGGTTACAATTTGAATATAAGCCTAAAGTCAGAAAAAATTCATTACAACACAAACCTTACATTCCTTTGGACCTCATCTTTAATCAAATATAGTGGAAAATAATAAATTTAATTAAAATTTCAAATTTGAATGACATCATATCAAACAGAGTCCATATGAGTGACAAATATCCTTCAATTTGGCTCAAAAAATAGGTTCACTTCAGAGGGTTTCCGTTCAGAGAATAAGTTTTAGAAAATATAAAAAAATTGAATTTAAGAAAATCTAATAATATTGAAAACAATGATATCGCCAGAGGAAAGGCTGAAGAAAGCCTCTCAAATATTCAATAAAGCTTATGCAAGAGCTTTTTAAAAATTGCTTAGGTTGCCAATATTTGAACTTTGACTTAAAGTAATCTTGAATCATAATCCTTTTGAGAAAGATTGACTGAATCCAAAACAATTGGACACGAATCTTGATCATGGTCCTTTAAATATATTCTCTATATTTGATTTCTTTCAGATATTGTTCATGATTTTTAATAAATTCATTTTTATTCAGAATAGTTTCGGAACATAAAGTCGTGAATTTAAGGAATTCCTAAAATATGTAAAGCCATGAAATTCTATTTGACTTTTCAAAGTTTTATTTGAATTTCGCCGAAAAAATTCGTATTTCGTTTGCTTTTCTTTGTATTAATATTTTAGATTCAATTTAGAAATTTTTCACATTTTCTGCGATAAAATATTTGAACAAATAAAGGGATATTATATTTACGTGTATTACAACTCATTTCTATATTGTTTTTTCTTATATAACATAATTAAGAGAATAGTTTTTTGGTGGAAACAGTATTTTCTTTGCTATAAATAAAAAGCCAGTCTTTAATAATGACTTTTATTGTAAGAGTTTTGTTTCATTTTTTGTTACATTACTGGTAATGATCTCTCAAATACACTATTTTTTTATGAAAACATAATTATTTACAATTTCTGACAATTATTCCTAAAATTTGTTTTTTAATATTTCAAATAATTTATATTCATTTTTAACTTTTATACAAATTTGTTTAAAAGTTTTAATTAACATTAATTATTTTATTTATCCTTGCAATTATAATTTGAAATAATGCAGAGAAGTTTTACCGGATTTTAAGCAAAAATCTAATTAATTCAAAACATTTGTGAATAATCGGATCAAAACTCAAGACTCAAATTAATTTTAACGAAACATCATTTTTAAAGGAATAAAGAATTTTGTGATAAGTCGTTATTTTGTTGAGTTTTCTCTTCACTTACATAAAAGTCTGTTTTTGAAAACTGAAAATTCAGTGAAAATCAAAAATCGTTTGTTAATGAAAATACTGATCAATACTTTCGCCAAAATTACATTTTCGGCAACATTTTGATCGACTTCTTAGATATTTTGCTCAAAATTACATTTTGGAGAACATTATCTTTGGCTGAATTGTAAATTTTGGATATACCAAAGTAGTCGATATTTGAGGCCAATTAAATGCCCGGAGCTGTGAATCACAGATTTATTGTATCGAAAATTAAAGCAATCGCTTTTGAAAAGCAGACTCTCAAACAGAAAGGCTCTAAAAATACATCCTATTATCCAATAATATTTATATTTTGATCAAAGACTTCAAGAATTTGATTGATTTTATTTTAAACACTATTTTTGATTTCAAACAAAAGACTGTTTGTTTCAAACATCTCCCAAAAGAAAGACTGAATTAATAATAAGTTTAAATATGAATTATATATCTGACGGAAATTAATGAATATTCGATTAGAAGTATATAATTTTGTGTTCACTTAATTCAAGTAATATTGAGTACATTTCCAAATGTGAAACACCTGAAAAGGCAAACCATTTCATAGAGAATAAAAGCTTTTGTATAATATTATATCAAAGAATGAAAGATTTAAGCCCTGGGTATCAGACATCTGGGATTTCAAACTTCAGTCAGAATATCAGAAATTCAGTATACATTTTTCATAATAAGACATCAATTGTGCATGTACATCAAATATTATACAATATATTTCATTTTGAGTCAAATATAGAGTTAACCATTTGTTTGAAACTCTGATTAAATTTTTAGGTAATACTTAAAATTTTATTATAGATCAAAATTTTTTGATTATTTCAAAACCTTTTCAAAAAATTACCTTAAATTTAATGAAATATCGATTTTTGTGTTCAATATTTTTTACCTAATTTTAGTCAAAATTGTATGCGTTTTACGAGAAATTAATTTAATTAAAAATAAATTATTAATTTTTTTCTCATTTGACTTCAGGTCACATAAGTTTTTATACATTTGTGGATAAAATTAATTAAATGATTGCTTTAAGAGAAATATTCTTTCCTTGTATTCAAAAATCAATAAAATTTTATTTCGAGCAGAAAATTAAAAGCTTTTCATCAGAAGTTTGCATTTAATTGTAAAATAAATTGCATTCACTTTGAATGTTAACATAATTTACTATTTAAGCTAAAAAATTAATGTTTCAGAACATTTTTTATAGCTTTCATTCGCTAATGACCAAGATGTTATTTAGAGCAGCGATAACCAAGTGGGGAATCCAGGTAAATTATTCCCTCTGAGAATTAAGAAAGTCTAATATTAAGTCTTTGAAAAGGGACTCTTTTTAATGAGGTTTTCCAAAAAGCAAAATATACTCTTAGTACTCTCTTGTGACCGCAGAGCTTGGCTAAACCCAGTTTTCAAGCTGTCCTAATTTTCTGCCTAAAAGTTACCATTAATTATAAATACCTGTTCAAATTTCAGCCACCAGTTCTCAGGTTTTCGGCTACGTGACAGAAGTGACCAAGCTATTCTGTTTAAACATATCGATTCTGTGCTGGTTATACCTTTTTTGGTCATTAAGGACTTAAATTCTAGGCATTAAACTAATATGGCTTTCGTTGAAAAAATAATTATTCTGTGCATTCATTCAATTAAACGGCAAATATAAAGATTTTTTGTCTTTAGTTCAAAGAAGAAAAAAGCATTTGAATGAAAATGCTTTCAATTCGATTGGTATAAGATATTAGAGGAACTAATCTTTTATTATGATTCTCATCAATTCATACATTAAATATATATTCTTGTTCTAAGCTTTTATGAAAATATTTAGCAAAGACAAATTTCCTCCATTGACTTAATGGTGAAAATAAAGTTTATTCTTTCACAGTTTTTTCTTCTTCTAGTTATCCACACTTTTGTTGCAATCGATCACAAAATTCCATTAAATAGTATTAGTTATTAAGGAAAGTGCATATAGTTTTCAGTCATAAGAAATTTAATCTTAATCTATATAACAAATTGTCGGCTCATTCACATTATGTAATAAATATGTGGAACAATAGTCTGGGGGATATTCCTTTGCATTTGCAGTTCAGTAAAGAATATTTAAGAAATTTATACTCAAATCATAAATAATTTCAAGTATTTTGTTAATTATGTATTTGAAGTAAATAATAGATTTGTGATAATAACAGATATTTCTACAGATTTCTATAGAAATTGTTTTTTGGTTAGACTTTTCTAATAAAATGTGAATTTTTGTCTTATTTTCAGATCAGATGTAATGAGAGTTTTCGTCATTAGTTTTAGTTTTGATTTTGATATCGAACGTCGTTTACATTAAATATGAAATAGTAGTGACTCTAATATTGAGCACAGCATATAATAATGGTCGTAATAAAAGTTTTTATTTGTGTTACCGACGAGTAATATACAAATGCATTAAAACGGTTCCCATTATTAGGAATATGTTTGTAATGTTTGCTCGACTTATCTGAGAATACGTTTGGTTTGAATTTGAGATATACTCATATCTGAAATACATTCCTGTGGAGAGCTATCGAAGAGTCCAATCCATGCAATGTATCGCTTATGTATTGGACTTAATTGCTTTGTTGAGCCCTCCATATAATGTTTCTCTCAATTCTGAGAATTACTGCATTTTGTTATTAGTTTTCTCGCTTTCAACTCTACTTCAATCATAGGCTATACTTCACTAATTATAGAGAGTTGGGCTTCAAAATGAGTTCCACATTTGTTATTACATTACTTTCCATATCATCTGTCAATTTGCTAAATGTATCCGAGATGCCCAAGGTCATCGACCCCATATAGTCAAATCTCCAGGGTATAGTTTTAACCATTTCATAAATGAAATAACTTTCCAATTATATGGAATATTGGGTGGAGTAGTGTCCATTAAATCCCAGGGTATGCATTTTCATCTACAAAAGCCACTTTGTTCTTGGTTCTCTCGAAACTTTTGTAACTTTTAACAAAGGCTTTGGTATGATTGATAAAGTTAAGAGTGTGTATGGTCATTTTCCATAGAAACAAACATCAAAAGAATTGTTTTGTCTATTATTTTCATTTATTTTGATGAGATGGAGAGCTCAGAATAATATAAATTGTATTAGAATTGTAGTTTGTGTTTGGGAATAGATATCGAGGCAATCGTTGTTTGCCTTAATTTTATCGAATTATTCTTCTTTTTCTGGATTTTCTTAATTAACGAAATGCAAACATTAGTCGAAATGTTCCGCACTTTTCTTGTAGTGATTTTGTGATTAATGTGAGGGAAAAGTAAATTTTCATTTTACTCTAATTAATACCATTGTTTGATAAGCCCTGGTATATAACTGGCCAGACTGGGAATTGCCGGTTGTGTCTGCTGTTTGCATGTCATGTAAGAGTCAGTCTCTGGTAACTCATCCTTCACTTCATTCACTCTACTCTTACTTTTGAAGAGAGTAATAAAACGAGAAAATTGTTCGCCAGTCGTGTTCTCAGTTTTATGTAACAAATAATGAAAATAAACCAATTCTTTGTGCAATTCTTTACCTTATTTTAGGGCGTCTTCGGCTATTGTCAGTGCTTGAGGGCCACCAATAAATGAACGTTTTCTAGTGTTTTCCAATTCCAACAAATTGGCGTATTTAGCCCTTGGTTCTCTCTCTCTCTCTCTCTCTCTCTCTCTCTCTCTCTCTCCCGTCTCTCTCAAGTGTACACAAAAAACTTATTTAATATATATTGGGTGCAGAGATCGAGATCGTGATGGAGAGGCACTAACACTGGACTGGCAGACAGAGCGTGAGCTGACAAATATAACAAAACACACATCACTGTTAAAGCACTGGTTATCTGCACATAAAAGTAGCCCTTCTTTCCATTCTCTATAATATTAATCTTATCTTTAAATTGATCGGTGAATTGCAATTTGATTTTTATTGAGGATTACAATCAAAACCAGACCTCAAAAGCATTTACTTCTAGTTTTGAATTTTCTTTTAGAATAGAACCGAAAATCAAAAGAATAAAGTATTCGGAGTAAAACTTGGTTTATATATCAAAAACGGTTATCAATCGATTAATTTACGGTTTGTAACATTAAATCAAAAAAGTATTAGCTTTTTATATGAAAAGCTGTCATTTTTGTGATACTCTAAGCATTACTTCTCTCACTTTTTTGACTCTGTTTTGCTTGAATTACGAGTAAAAGAGTAAATCAAGTGATTCGACCAAAAAATATTGTTCCGAATCCTTCTTCTCAGTCATTGGCAATCATTCATAGAGACAGAAATAGTATGAAAATTGTTTATTTCTTTCATTTTTGCCACTTATTTGATATATTTCTCACTGTGCTATCAATAATAGGTTTGCAAACTTGTTGTCGAAACAAACTTTTGCCATATTTTTCTTATTTATTCTTTCGTTCTGAGGGAAAACCGTTCGAATAAAATCATTTTTATATATGCTATACACGACATGTGCCAAAACATATCATTTGTTTCCTTATTTAATAAGGCAATCAATATTTATTGAGAAAATATTCACTTATATCTCAACTCAAATTAGGAATAATTCAAACAATTTATTTAATTTATGATTATTTTCAATAACTTTAATCAATTCATTATATAAAATATCATTTTTATCTGGATTTTCATATTTTTCGAATAGATTTCAGTTTTCAAAATAGGTTTAAGGCATAAATTAGTTTAGAAATCATACTTTCGATGAAATATTTGCAGTAATGAACACCAAAAACATTAATATAACAAAAATTCTTTAAAGCGTTAAAAAAGTGCAAAAAAACTAAAAGTAATTCTACGCAAAGGAATATTAGGACTGAGTTATTAAAGGGCTCTCTATTTTTATACACATATTCTTTGGGGATATATTTTTAAGCAACAATTTTTCTCGAAAAATAGGTATTGAGTTTTCAACTGCGATATTGTATTCTTTTTTGCTCTTTTAGTGCCACAAAAAAGCGAAGAAATATTACCAAAAATTCTGTAATAAATTCGCCGTTCATTTAGTTTAGAAAAAAGATTTGAAGCAAAAAATATTAAAATAAGATGAGTCTAACGATAAAGATTGGGTTGACTGAGTTTTTTTGGTGACTTCAATTATAAACTTGATTATTTCATCTTAAGTTCAGACGTGAAAAGATTTTTCTATTAAATTCATAGCCTCTAAAATACGAGTCATATATAACTTATATATAAATATTGTGTTCTTTTATATAATATCTGGTTTTTTTTCTGAAACAAGACATTCAACTAATACCCAGTTATTGATCGCTTGCGACAAATAATTTTTGACAAATGTTATTAATAATGGTTTTTCATTTTTGATGTCATAAAAGTGAGCTTCAAACCTAATTTTTTTCCTCGAATCTAATTTTTGTCTGCTTATGATTTTCAACTTCAATGCAATTTTTCCAATAATCGAAAATTTTCCGGACTATTAAGTGTGAAATATAAGTAATTATGGACTGATTTTGTTGTCACATAATTACATTACTTATATGAAAATAAGTCTTTTCAGATAGAAAAACAAAATCCCTTTATATCTTATTTGGAGTTAAATTGTAGAAATAATGATCGGGTTTATTTTCCACCAAAATGTGCATTGATGCCTTAAACCACTTTGTCTTTTGATTAATAAATAATTGAATTTTCAAAAGATTTATGAAATATTGAATGATTTTAGTGACAAAATTTGTAGCCCTTCCCATCTGTTAAAGGCCTGAATGAAGTGTTCACTGAATATAAATTAAAGAAATGAATCTATTTCTGAATAATATCATTAATTTTTCATATATTCATAGAAAATAATAATTATTGAAAGTCTTCAACAAAGACCAGTTTTCTTATTCTAATGAGAAGATAATTGAAAATCTTTATTATTTTTGTTATCATTTGAATATTGTTTACATTAATCTTCATTTTGTTTCTCAAACAAACCCACAGAAAATTTGATGATTCGAGTAAAGTTCATATAATTTTCAAGCGTTGAGATTATTATTATTATATTTCATCAAATTATCGCATCATTTCTTCCAAGAGTTTCTAATATAATTAGTTTTAGGTTTAGGTTTAGGATCTAATGGATTCTTTCTCTTAAAATACAATTTCACATTTGAAAAGAGATAAGCATTTTCTCCACCAATTTAATTAGCGATTTCTTTTCTCCGATTTTTTTAACCAAGGACTATCAAGCTCTACTACTTAAGGATTAATTAAATATTTTCATCAAAATAACAGTTTTGAATGACCTTTAAAATGATAAGTAATCAGCCAAAGGAATAAATAGTTGATACAAAATTGCAATTTACATTGCTTAATTTAATTGGACAAAATTATAGAAAGCAAGAGAGTGCTCGTGGCACGACAATAAATTCAAGGGGCCCTCTCAATCCCTCAAATCTTAGAGCAGGTGCTTTCTGCAATTTTGAGATTCAAGAAGGCTTTGAACCGAACCCTCCCCTTTGATTGTCCAAAATTTCGATTTCCATTCCATTAAACGAAAGATAGTTATTGTAATGAATTAAAACTCTTATATCCATTATTGAAGATTATTATTAAATAAAATCTCCTATTATCTAGCATAAATATTGCACTCATGGATTTCCAATTTGTAATCCAGCATAGGATTGAAAGCCTAACAAGCCTTGTAAGATGGATTATATATTCAGTAATTCCATGATGGGATTAGAAGTGAATAAATTCAGTTAGTATATTGTTGATGCACAGCCTAACTCTAAAAGTGAAAGTTTTCAATAAATATTATGTAATCGTTTGCAATACATACGACGTGTTTCTCCAAAATTTGGTTAAAGTATTAGAAATGTCTGAAAAATTGATTGATTTATCGGACAGTATTACCGGAGGGTCAGATCCTTCAAATTCACTTTTTCAGAACTATTTAACATTTACTTATCAATGAATTGGGTGTTGGGAACGTCAAAGTCACCTTTTCCAGTACTGAGTTAACGTCCCAATCCTCCATGGTTACCATAAAATGTCAAAACAACCTTTTCATCTTTCTAGTAATGAGATAATTGATTATTTATTCATTGATCATTTAATTGGACAAAAGAATAAACAACTCTTAAATTCAATTATTTAATTGTTAAAAGTATTAGTCATTAAATAATTTTTAATAAATTAGATAAATATGAAGAAAACACAATTAATATGAATTAAACATTTTTTGCCTTAACACAAATAATAAAAGATATAAAATTATGTTTGGAATTGAATTTCTTATGATAAAAGTATAACCTTAGTCCTAGGTATATCAAAATTTTAAGAATTGATCTTTACTGGTAGAAAATTGATGTCTTATCTAATGATAAGATGATTCATTGGTTCAGTTCATTGACATTTGTATTTCAAGTTTATAACTAATATATTAAACAAACAAAATATTAAATTTTTGAATGTTCACTGTTTTTGAAGCACTTTCTGTGAAATGCTTTTCGTGTTATTCATATGTAATCTGAAAACCAATCACTTCAAGAGATATTGAAAAATATAAATTTGTTTCCGATTATTCAACTCATTGTGAGATTTAATCGATTTATTCTCTTTTCAAAAACAGGACTCAATAGGAGTGTTATCCAAAAACTCTTTGAGTTTGATACTTGGTAATCTAGATTCTGAATAGTCATCTCAAAAGAATCTAGTTTATTGTAAAGGGATTGTATAACAGAAGCTAAAATGGCTCTAAAGTGGGACAAAACTTTAATTAAAAGTTCTTGAAACTAGTGGGATATTTACCCTAGACCTTCATTTGAAAGCAATTTAATTTATTAGGAGTTTTGATTAATTTATCGAGCTAATTTGACAAAACTTGTTTAAAATTTTGATTGAGGTCACTTTAAATAATTTTAAACTTTACTAATTTCCTAAAATTTAATGAATTTGTTTGGTTTTTAGTGAATATTAGCAAAATCCCATTCCTTAACCGGTGCTTAAGTTTGGTGATCCCTTCTGAAAAGCGATTTGGTTGTCAAATGATTATAAATCTGAAAATATTTTCGGATCACTTGGTGTTTGAAATATTAAGTGTTTACTCAAAACTATTGATAAGTTTTATTTTTGAGCGAAAAATTGAGAAATAAATATTAAATATGCGCTGAAAGAGAATTATTGGCTTTTGTTTTGTCATTTTGTTTGCGTCTCTTCTGTTGTATTACTTTATGTCCAAAACGACAACCTTTTGAAGTGTCAGAAATCTAAAATCGAAGATAATTCATGTCTTTCTTATAACTTTTCGTCTGTTTTATGTTCTTATAACATTTTTTCTGTATCTCAGAGCCTCCAATCCATTTGTCTTTGAAGGCGGAGGACTGGTATTAGAAGCCCTAAGAAAGAAGAAAGGATTGATTTTCTGCTGAGTTGACACAAAAATCTAAAATAAAAGTTTAATTTTTTCTTGTGTTTGAGCCGCGAAAAAAATCGAGAGCACACATATATCTGAACAAAGAATAGAAAAATATGTGAAAAAGAGGGGAGAGTATCATTTCTCTTTTTTGTATGTTATTCTTCGGGCAACGCCTATAATTGTAATGCCATTCATTCACTACACGACATAAGCAGCAAAATGTGGTTCACCTGAGTTTGAATTCAAACTTTAGTTTTATTTTATATATCGCTATATATTTATACAACAAATATATATAACGATATATAATATATTGTATATACAAATATAGTCATATAATGTAAGCCATAATAATGTAGAGGACATTAATCATTAGTGGAGTAAAGTATTATTTCAATGCAAATACCTTTAGAAATGTTTTGGAGAGTTTTGTCGACAATATTTGAATTTAATTTTAATTTCTTTTGCACTTAAATGTGATTTTATTCAAATTAAATTTGAATCAGGATTTCAAGTGAGTTATGAAATTTGGATTTTCAAAACAAATCAATTTAAACACGATTTTCAACTTAAACTCGTTGTTCTTAAGGAGAAAATAAAGAAAAAGAATTTTCAAAATAAAAAATTTTCTTTTAAGTCCTTCTGATTATAAATGCGAATAACATTGAGTTTTGTGTTAATTTCAAAAGAAATATTTGGCATATTTTAACTCCTTTTTTGACTCAGAATACGTTCTTTGCGTTTGATTACAGATTAGATTCAAGACTTGAAGTATACGATATCGGAGACCGACTGTATGTAACCCCTAAAGAAATTCAGGACTTATTTCTTTGAACTCGAAATTTGAGTTGTTTTTCACTGGATTTCAAACATTTTCTGGTAGGGCTTAAAATTAGTTCTGGATTTTCGATATAAATTATTTTTCCAATCAATAAATATTTCCTCGAATCTAATCTTTTTTAGAAAGAAAAAAATGTCAAATACTATTCAAAACTTTTGTATTCAAAATACTTTTTCACAATTTTGTTTTTGAATTCAATCGTTTTCGACAAAAGATATTTTCAAATCATAGAACAGACAAAAAATTTAATAAAAATAAGTTTTGATTCTTTAATATATAAGAAATGAAATCCGAGAAATACATGAGTTTTGTGTATGTTTTGAGTTTGAGTTAAGTTTTGTGTGGATTTTTTCAAATTGTGATATCGTCTGAAATGAAAGATTCTCTAAACTCACGACATTTCAAAATATTAGAAATGTATTCTCAAAACGGGTTGAGTCAAGAGTTAAATCAGTTTACTCTTAGTGTTCAGTAAAATCAGTTAACTAAAAATTGTCAGCACTTTTAAAGTGAAGGTCAGCCTCCAAATAAAAACTTCGGTTTTGGATAATATAATTTGAAGCCTGACTCACGGCTACTAATTCTTGAGGACCGGCTGGTACTGTCCAAACAACGATAAGAACCTGAAAGCCATGGCAGTGAAGTACTCAAATATTATTCACCCTCAACAATATTCTTTGCATAACCAGTTGAAAGAATGACAACAACTCTCGAAAATTGAGTTCTCCCTCTCCTTATGATAACAAATATTAATAAAACAATAAAAAGACAAAAGACTTCAACCAATTATTGTTTTGAATGAAAAGCATTTTAATAAATAATTTTTGTTTAGAAATTAGAGGAATTGAATAATTTTTTCATTATCTCAAAAGAAAACACCTATTCTTTCGTTAATTAATTTTTTTTGTTTGTAATCATTTCACAGTTGAATACAAATTTGTTGATTGAATACAAATTTGTATAAAATATGCGTTAATTTTGCCATAAAATCAAAAGTTTTTTGTTTGTCTAAAAGCTGTTTATAATGAAATTGTTTTCAATTTTGTATACATTTTTTAATTTATTTTTTAATCATTTATCAGAAGGCAGAGTATGTTTGGCTTTTTGCCCAAAGGTTGAGCGCAAATTATATCTTATGAGTGGTGACCGATCACACTATTGATATACAGTCGGTTCCCCTAATTGTTTCCCGGGTTTACATTAAAATTGTGGTTAAGAAAGCGCATGGAATACCTGTTCCCCGACTGAGAGAATTTGCTGTGCATTTGGGTGAGAATCCGGTAATACCTGACTGTTGACTGAGAGCGCTGGGGGTCACTGAGGTTTGTCTGTATTGACCTGTTCAGAGAGCACTCGTCAGTCTTGTTTAAAACACAGTCGACTCGTCTTTTTTTAGCTTTCGATAGTAATGAGAGGTATTTCAATAATTTTTTCGGTTTAAAAACGCTTTGACTAACTATTGGTCTCACGTTTTGCTGTAGTGATTGGTTCTTGGTTTCCAAGGAAAACATTCCAAATAGATTTACCCAATTCTAGACAGGGGTTTGCTGTGTGTGCTGTGAGCGCTCGAGAGCCGGGAGAACCAGTGCTGGCGAGAGAGGGAAAAGAGAGCAATGAGGAGAGCACAGGCCTTCTCGTGAGTGCGCCGCTCAGACGAGAAGCCACAGCTTGCAGTCGAGCACTACTACCAGTTGTTCAGTGGTTGTAGGGATAGACACACACTCTGTGCGTCACATTTAGTACACAACAGACTCGAAGCAAACATTGGTATCTTTGCTATTGTGGTACAAAACATGCGATCGCTTTGACAGACAATGTCAGTCCCAAACATATCAATGATTTGGAGACATCTCTACTATTCTGTGCTCTGATTATAATTAACAAATTGAATAATGAAGTGTTTAAACAACTTTTTAACAAATGTTTAAATACGTGGTTTGACCTCAAAAAGTGAATTCAATTGAGAAATGGTTGTTGAAGTCAGTGCTAAAGTGAATTGTGAACAAGTCGTCGCACACACCATACATACCATACAAGTGTATGGCTTTGTATTATAACAGCATTGCCTGATTCGCATACCTGTTTAGGACGACTTACGGTCTAAGTTATGGTGGAGCAGCTCTGTCTTACCTCTGCTGCCAAACACAACACACACCACTAGTCTATCACTAACTATGGCTCAGACTCACGAAAATATGAGTTTATATGAGTTGAGGGAATTGGCGACCAGACAACAGGAACGCATAGAAACCACTCAAAAAGTGATTTTAAACAGAGAACAAAAATTAAAATACTTAAAACAGGACCAGAATATCACCCATGCCATCACAGAGTACGACAAAAACCTCCATCGCCTTAAAGAGTCCATTTCCGCTCAGGAATTGAAACTGAGACAATTGAGAGCTCTTAAGGCTCAAGTTCAAAAACAAAGATGCGGTAATGGCAATTTATGTGAGTACATTCAACCATTGTACCATACATTGTACCATACATTGTACCATACACAATTATCACACTTTCCTCTTTATTTGTTTAATTAATTACATCCATTAATTTGACTTTGAATTTGAAAAAAACAAATTCACATTTGATTTAATTGAAATTCATAGCGAATATACAATTTTCTCAGACATTATTATTATTATTATTAAACTTTGTTTTTGTTTAATAATAATTTGTTTAATAACTCAGTTATGTTATGATTGTCGACAATCAGAATAAATGACACTTAAGTTGTGCGAAAAAATTTGGATTCAATTCTAAAGTATTTGAATTATGATAGTTATTAGGGAAACATAATTGTGCGCCGGATATGCACACAAACCCAGAATACATATTTTAGGGACTCACACACACGACAAGGACATACATTAAGGAGGGAAAAAATATTTACCATAATATAAAGTGTATCTCCTTTTGAAAATATTTTTGACTTGACTTCAAAGATGTTTTTAATGTGCAATTAAATTATAGACAAGTTTGGAGGCCTTCCAGCCATTTGTGTCTTAAACTCATATTTTCAGAAGTGAAGAACAAAATTAGTGGAACTCTGTTTTGTATTCACACATATCTCGTCAGTGGATCTCTAAATCTCTTTTCAAACATTATTTTTCTCTTATTTTTGTTTTCTCTGCATTTTTACTATTTTTATGATTTGTTGCACTAATTCTGGTTTTTAGCGTTTCTTTGGTAGACATGTCTTAAGCTGTTCTCATAAAAGGCAAAAAGTGAAAGGACTTGTAATCACTGTTTTTGATGTATGAGAACATATGATAACCGATCTTAAGTTCATTGTGTATGACATGAGTTACTAAGTATCCAAAACAGTAGTCAATCCTCACTAACATACAAACAAAAATATTAGCCATGTTTTCCTCCAAACAAATGAATGGGTTATGGCTTCGGAAGACTTAACTTTCAAATTAGTTGTCAAAATGTTTTCTAAACTAATGTGTTGTCAAATCCAAAATGAAATGCTTTTAAAACACAATTTTATGCAATAATTTGAGGCCAAAAATTGTTTTGTATTTAACTCTCATTATAATTATAATTATTTCAAAATCAAATAATCTGTTAATGAGTTTCTAAACCTATGCATTAGTTTGACTCAAATTTTCCTTATAAACAGTGGATATCGTCTGAAATGGTGTTGTTTTTCATTTTTGTCATTTGGTTGCAAAATAAGTAGAATTAACTTTCGTTTTCAACTTTATATTAAAACAACTTATTCTAAATTTAAGGCATAAAAGAGAACAGAAGATAACGTGAGTTTGACTTTTGATATAATCATTGCGTGCTTTAGAAAGCATTAGAGCCTCGAATGTCATTTTTATCATATCAAATGCTCTCTCTCTCTCTCTCTCTCTCTCTCTCTCTC
>JAQFZI010000109.1:0-24576 GCA_034695605.1 Eupelops occultus | reverse complement strand
TTTTTGAATAAATTACAATATTTTGAATTTGTTTTAGTTTTCAGTTTAGGTTTAATGAGTGATAAAAATAATATCCATTGAAATGAAATTTTTATTATTAAGCGTAAGTGTAGTAAAAAGAAATATTTGGTTTGAGATAACAATTTTCTTATTTTTTTCGTGAAATTTATTTTCATTCTAATAGGTTATGACAACAATGATGAGCAAATATATTTTTCTAAAGAAATCACTCCTTGAAAAGCTGCCCAAGGTCTTTAGGAGGTACACTCATAAAAAATTATTATAAAGCCATTATTACTCGACCTTGCTCCATAACTTGGCCAACATTCTTGGCCATCCCTGTTCTAAAATATTAATATCAAAATTAAGTATCGATTTGACCTAAAAATGTATTTTAAATTCTTGAGTAATTTCTCTGGAGTTTTGTGCCCATAAAGTCGTTGAAAGTAAACCACTATTACTTTTGATGCAATTATACCAGAATAAGAAGAAAAAATATTTTAATAGATGCTTTCAATTAATTAGATATGATGTGAAGTAACATATTTTCTCAATTAACTCAAATAATAAAATATTATTATTATTTAGTTCTTATATTCTTTAACTAATTTAATGGTGAAGTGAAAATTTATTCTGAGCAATAGCCAGTGTCCTATTTTTCGATCCATTTCGGAGATGATAATCTGAGTTATATCATCCATTAAGTCAAAGTACAAGAGCCTATTAGTACTCATTGTTATAAATATTTACCAAATTTATGGCAATTAATGTTTGGATTGAATCAGACTTCTGTTTAAATGATTTTATTTCTTATCAAAAACATATTCCAAAGGGTTTATTGACATTAAATACTCTCAAAAATATGTTGTCCTTGGTCATGTTTAAAACACAAATTGAATCTGTTTTAGAAAAAAGCAGATTATATTATATAAAGAGGGAAACGATATTCTGAGTGAAAACCCATTCGAGTATTATTTGATTCACTCAATGACTGATTGAAAGACAAGCAAATCATTGACTGAAAGTTACTTTTCTTTATTCTAATCTATTTTTATGTCAATTTTGTTTGTTTATCGATCCAATAGTGTGTTGCCATCACTGATGGCTCAGTACCTGATACAGTGTGTATATATTTTTTTGCATAACAGTGTGTATCACGTGATTACGGCATCTCTTATACCAGTCATTCAGCAATGTCTGCATCTCTTATTGAAAGAGGACTCCCTTTCCGTACTCTTTTAGCGCTAACTTTATTTTGCTAGTACTTTTTTGGAGACCCCAAGAGATTATGCGAATGCGAGACAGAGTTTACTCAAATGTGAATCAGAAAAAAGATGGGGAAAAATAACTAATTTGAGATACCGTACCCTCAACTCAATACATACCATCTCCTTTAATATCTCTATGGAAACTATAGATTTTTTTGCCCATACATAATATGTCATTAGAGTACTAGCACAATTTTTTTCCTCTAAATACTCTCCTTTATATTTTTTATGTCATGTTTTTTGACATTCAGTTCAAAAGCCTTTCTCTTATTAAACACTTTTCTCCACTCTTTAGGTATTGATTTTTGTCATAAAATAATAATTTTATTGATTTTAGTCAAATAAAATATTTTTTATACGTTTCTCATTTTATTAGGCAATCGGTGGAGCGCTTCTCAAAGGCAAATGTAATTATACCGGAGGAAAGAGTAAGAAGTAATTTCACTTATATTTTACGTATACCTCTCTTTTTATGTGAATATCCATTATTCTGTGCGCGCCGGCACATCATCTATGGGGAAACGCATATTTTTTTCTCTGTTTTTTGCAAAGCCCACGCCATCTGAAATGCTTTCTGTGCTTTAAGACACGCATTAGATCCGCAAGTGTTTGGTTGACTTGAGTCACGCCAAACTCATCCACCAAATTCTTGTTTTGATTGTTAAGACAAAAATGATATAATCGTCACAAACAAAGTTCAATTGGCTCTCAAACAATACAATATTAACTCATTATATCAAAGAGTATTTGTTTTCGATTATATTTCTTATGACAATTGATTAAACTATTTGTCCCAAGATTAATCAGTATTCAAAGTTGCACATTCTCATCATAATAACGATAATAACATAATCTTGCTAAACCCAAATTTAAACAAATGTTGATAATTGAGTTTTATTGAGGAAACTGACGACTCAGTAAAGGGTTATCTAAAAAACCAAAATAGTAAAAATGTCATAAAAATGATAACTGGACTCAAAATAAGAGTCAATAAATTTTAATTGAATTCAATTTCTGAAGAAATATATTCTTTGCACTTAATTCAGAGGAGTGGAAGTCATATGAGAAATAATGTATATTTATCTATAAAAACATATTTATTTGATGGCCTATCATATAATTCATTGCATTTATTGCTATATTTTTCATGAGAATAGGCGAAGATTTTAAGTCAAATATTCATCCACTCATATATAAGTTATTAATATATAATCTATGAACTCGTGAATTATTACGTGAAAATAGTTTGAAGAAAAATAAGAAAATGAGTATTTCTGTCATTAAATGTTAATTTCGTTTATCACGCGATCAAATATACAGACTGTTGGAAAAAACTCTTACAGTTTTCCTCAAATTTTTTAAAATTTCAAATAAGCCATGAATTGAATCCAAACATTATGTGAAATAAAAGACACTATTAAAAAAACAAAGAATATTTATTCCTCGCTATGAATATTCTTTGTATAAAAGGGTGAATTTGTTTTTATCACGAAAAATAAAAGTTATTTTTCGACTTTTATTCTGTTTTATTATTTGTTTAGTTATTCTGTGCTCTCATTTATTACTTTTCTTTTTCTCTTATGAATTTCATGCTTCAAAGAATTGAAAAAAGTTTTTTAATTTGCTTTTTATACTCATTTTAGTCGGTCTTAACTTTTTTATCATTATTTCAATGAATAAGTAATCGATTTTGCCATTATTCAAATACCCTCATTATTTTAATTTTCTTCATAATCTAGTAGTTATTTTTAGCTTATTTTTAACTTATATATTGTTTGCAAATATATTCACTCTTTTTGTTAATGTTTTCATTGAGATTATAACCAAAACTAATTTAATAATACAATTATTTTGTTTATTGTTATAATAAAACCGCTTAACAAAAACAGAGCTTCTGATCCCCGACAACAACAACAAAAAAAGTCTAAATCTATTGATATTATAATCGATGGTCTGGCGGTCGACCAACTGTGCAATGAAAAGGGTTATTATGCTATTAGAGCTGATTTGGTCTCTCATAGACATTATGTCAGATATTAATAATATGTGGAAAACCACCCAAAAAGTTATGTTTTTTGTTCATTCATTTAATACATGTGTCAACAAAACATTCACTGCATTTTCGGGATTGCATTCAACCCATTGCCTGATTTGAAATCCCTTTTGTGGTCAATATTTTCACATTGAACCCCTTTCCCCAAAGCATATCCCCCTTTCATTGGTCTGACCTTTTTATAACTGAGTAAACAACGAAAAAAGTCTACCGAAGCTATACTTTTGTACTCCTTTTTGTGATCAATAGCTCTCTCCTGACAACAGTTTTTTCATTTAATTCTAACATTTCTTTTATATAATATTATTTGTATTTATTGTCTCCAAAACTCTTTTGCAGAGAAAATTGTTTTCTGTTATGTATTCCTCTCTTGAGCTCAAAATTTAATCCTCTTTTAGTTCATAAATATTTTAGATTGTCTTTGATATACTTTTCCTTTTAAATAACAATACTTTGATCTAAAACTTACCAGAATATTGAAAACAAGATAAAACTCTTTCGGAAAATTCGGAATTGAATTATATTTCTAACTATTCTTAGAATTCTTTAAATATAAAGTTTGTAAAGACTTTTATTTCTAACTCCAAATCAATCGGAGCATAAAAATATTCATTAATAATAATAAATTTGACTCAGGATATAGTGATCAAAAACTGCTGGCTTCAATATTGAGCCAAAATTGAAAAATAGATATAAAATAGACCGAAAATGAGCACAGAATAAATGTTATACAAAATGAATGCCATACATATTGTGTGAGAAAAAAGAGAGAATTCTTTGATTATAACACAAATAGATTTATGCATTTTATTATTGATGAAGACTTGTGTTGTGCTGTCGTTGAATGTGTCAATCGATCATATGCTCTGACAATGTGGTAAATAGTGACCAACCAATCAGTGACATCCAAAGGCATTCAATTCGACCACTGCTTGGATCAGATCCTATTCATAAGGCAGCAAAAAAGGAGAAGAACTGGCGAACAGAGTAGACATTAGGGGTGAATACGTTTACCAATAGATATAAGTTGGATGTGATTTGGCGTTTGGGGCCAAACCGTTGTTTGTCTAATGCTTTCACTTAAATCATTGGCACTTTTTTAGACACTAACTCTCACTCTTCTCACTAATGGCTGCTTTCAAACACTTAATTCATTTATTACTCTAACATTTTTTCCCTCTTATTCTTCTGAGAATCGATTCTTCTTTTTTTTATTAAAGTATTATATTATTTGATTCAAAGGCGTAAATATAGTCTAAAGAGCAGAATTTTAATCTTGTTATTGATATTCTTCAATATTTCAAATGAGTTACTTATTTTATATTTCATTCATGAAAAGTGTGAAAAGTTTTTTATATTTACAACTAAAAGAACGGTTAGTTCACAGCAATAATCGTCTGTTTCGGTGATCAGAAAGAATTTATGAATTGTTTTTGAGTAAATAATTTACAAAATTTATAGCCATTCCTATTATATAAGTCACACCCATTCTGTTTACCTCCGACTATATTATACAACCTTTATAGCTGCGTCTGACCCCAAACAGTGAACTTTGGGACCTATTCTGTGCTTGTTTTCAACGATTTATGGCAATATCGGATGAATAAATAACTTAACAAATATTTAGTACTTATTTTTTGCAAACATTTTAATCTGATTTGAGTTCAAAAAATTGACTTTTTGTTAGTTTAAGTCATTTAATAACTTGAATATCAACTGAATTATTAATTGATTCAAATCCAGTACTTTATTTCCCGAAGTATCTGCTAATTGACTTTTATTTTAATGAATCTGTTCCTATCAAATGGCAGTCATATGACAGCCTTGAGTGACTGTCAACCACATACTGACACCAATCTGTCCTCATTCTGTCCTCTATTCACTTGTTGACGGTCTTCCAATCAATAATCGTTTTTCTCTATTAAAAACAATTTTTGGAAATAAATATTAAAATTCAGGAAACAATTCAATACATTTTGTAATAATATTATTCAAAAACAACTTTTTTTATAAATAGAGTTATAAATTGAGTATATTTTTAGTTTTCTATAAATAAGTAATGGATTTATTATTTTTTTGTTTTTCTCGACTTTTCATTCAATACCTGAGCCAACAGTTAGTTATACAGTGTATAGTGAATAATAAGTGCAAATATTTGATTCTAGAGACTAGACTTTCCTCCAGATTTAATTTATTAGTTAATTTATATGTTAAGCCATAAATGTTTGAATTCTAAGAAAAGATAAAATTTATAATTAATTAGACTTATCTTAAACTCTGATTTTTATCATTTAATCAAAAGAAAAGACTAACTTTTCCTTTAAATTAAATAATAAACAGAATTTAAAATAACTGTAAAAATCATAGGGTATTAAAACAAATCTAAAATCAATTAATTAATATTTTAATAAAATATTTTGATGTAAGAAATGCCAAATTCTTAGCTCTGATTATCGTATAATAAGGAGAGGAATAAATTTCATTTAATGTTTCAATAAAACAAAGTAATTCAAGTCTCAAATAATAAGTAGTATATAAGTAGTACTAAAACATTCATTAGATTGAAAATACTTTTGCAGAAATAAATCTTCTCATAAATAAAGTTTCTCTGGTATTTTCACAATACCAGAGCGAATATAAAGAATATTCTTGTCTTTTGATATAATACACTTGACTATTACCAGTGATATTGAGGCGAAGGAGTGAATCATTTATTCATAGCACTGGTATTTGCTTTGAATCGCTTACATTTACTGTCAGATTAATAATCATAATCTCTCTCTTCTTTTTCTTTTTCCATTTAATGTTTCTTCAATTATAAGTACATTCAAAGCAAAAGTGTAGGCGCTCTTCATTGCAACTCTACGACAATTTCTTAATGTCAGAATAATTTAGTAAATTCTAGAAACAAATTTTCATTTTTCGCCAGTTTTTAAGAGACATTTCATTTATTTCATGTTTTAATCATTATTTCGAAAATAACATTTTGATTGTTTTCTTTTTATATTTTTATTTATGTCTGATTTGAGTCTAAACTATCAGAAAAACACCATTTTTCCAAAGATGATTTATTTATAACTAAAAAGAAGATAATTTTATACCATTCCACTGAACCTATTGTCTGATGGTTTTTATATTAAAATTTGTGTTTAAATGAGAAAAATATTCGCCAATATTTTTGTTACTCTATTCATGTTATGAATAATGAGATTTTACTGTTAATTAGAGACTAATTAAAGTCATTCATTTGTAATAATTTTGTCCTCAATACTAATATTATATAAAACTCTTTAATTACATCAAACATTTGGAAAAAGTGTGGAAATGGGTTTATCTGAGAAGAAAATTTGTTTAAACATTAAATTTTCATAAAATAAAATTTTATGAATAAATTAGTCCTATTTATGACAGGGTTTGTGATATTATGACAATTATTGTATGCCTTCTCTCCATTATTCGCGACAAATGTGGAGCAAAAAAAAATTGTTTGACTTTACATTTGATTGCTTTACTCTTTTCCTAAACTAATCTATTTGTTTGCGTTTTCACTGTTTTTTGCTGTTATTTATGATCTGTTTATTAATGAAGTTTCGGCGCAAAAATTGTTTATCTCTTTGTGTCCATCACTTTGTGTCACTAAATCACATTCTGAACGGATTTTGGTCTTCATTTACAATTCATTTCCCATCAACCGATTGTTTGGAGTTTTGGGAGTATTTTTGGGCACAGAATATATATTGATATAAGGAATAGAGGAAAATACGGAGAAAAATAAGCCATTTATTCAGAGACACATCCATTGCATCAGAGATTCATTTATTCATTTCTGGTTTTCTGGTAATAGTTTTTTACACAAAACCTTTTCCAAACTCATCCATCTTTTTCTGGTTCCCCCTTTTGCGTAACGCATTATTGGCCAAATGACTAAAGCCATTGTCTCCCAACGCTATGTAGACACAGCACTGGCCTGTCATATGGGGCAGATGGGGTTCTGGTCATAGCATTACAGCTTTTGGTCATTATTTGTGATCAAATGGTTTCTATTATCGCATAACTTATAAAAAAGCGAAAAAATGAAAGAAAATGTGAACTAAAAGTAATTTGAATTTAGTTTTCACTTAGTTTTAGGCGATGTTTGAGTTATGGTGTCATCCATTAAATCATAATTTGTTTGCATTGATTTGCAAATGAGTGATGACTTTGTTTTCTCTGCTTTTTTTGTCTGATAAATAAATTTTCATTTTAGGAGAGATAGTCTGTCCAAAAAATTATTGAACAGTATTTGTAATGAATAGACACATCAAATGTTGTTTTCCTCTCTGTTCTGATGTTCTGATGAGAACTTCCCTTTCGAAAAAATATTCGCAATACTTTTGGACAGACATACATATTCTGTGCGGAGGACCACATGCGCCAACTGCTAATAACATTGTGTCTCCTAATGCCTATGTAATCGTTATGGAACTTAGCAGTTGCACAACCGACTGACCCCTTCCCTCTACCAACTGTTGACCCTATAGTCACTGCCTCTCTCTTATGAGACCATTTTTTGCAACTGGTGCAGTCTGTCTGTGCGACCACTTCTACCACTATTAGGAGCGGTGCCATTAATGCACAAAAAACACTTCTCTCACTCTTACTCTCATATATCGACTACAAAAATACACTCACTTTTTCATATTATACCGACTTTTATTGTGTGTCCACTTTAGTGCCCATTCAAATAATAACCCAATTTGTCTCATCTGAACACTTCTCCCACTTTTTTTGGGCAAATTTTATTTATATCCACTTTTCCTCATCTTTTTTTCTCAAATTTCATTTTATTCCTTCCGTTCCTTTCGTTCAAAACTATTTTTTCAAACAATTTTTCGGATAATAAGATATATTTATTCGTCTCTAAAACCCAAGAGTTGTATAACTCATACATCGATATATTCGGTGGTATTAATACCACTCCAATAGTTAGCTGTAATTCAAATTCATTATATTCCTGATTCATACCGTGTTTTTAAGCCATTCACAGACATCATTGAATTTAATGTATGTTTTCTCTCTGTTTTTCAGACTAAAAAAGTCGTGACTCAGCACTGGTGCAGACAAAAAATGATTAACATTAGTAGTACATTGTTTTTATGCCATATACATACATAAACTAACCCTGGCTTGTTTTCAATATTCTTAGCAAATATTCGATGAAAACAATCGATTCTTTGCTCTCAACTCTTATTTATTTTCAAACAAATAATATCTAAAGACTAAACATATTTTGGGAGTCATATGTCTTATTCAATGAACACTAATAGCATATACTCTGAGAGAAAGATCTATTGAAAAGCTTTGCAATAAATCTATTATTTTGTGATTTTATTTGCCACTGAAAATAGGCTTAAATTTATTGTTTTTTGATTCATTTGATTCGTTCGTCTTTTACTTCTCGAGAAAATTCTGCAAAAATAAGTTATTTATTGCATTTCAATACTTCTTTTCTCGACAATCAATTTGAGTCAATAAAGTGTTTGATTGTGTCCAAGACTATCGTCTGACGCAAGTATTACATAACGGTTTGACTCGACAGGGGTTTCATTTTTCAAAATAGCAATTCGTATGGACGGCTCATTAACATTGTGTGTGTGTGTGTGTGCAGCACATCATCAGTAAAGATCATAACTAAGGAATATATATTATAAAAGGCTGAGAGAGTGAGAGAAGGAGAGGATAGACATAGCCATCCGGCCAATGTATATCCCGTCCATAAGGAAAACACAATCTTTTTTAAGCTATCCGTCGATTCAATCGCTTCGCTTTCACTTTCTTCCCACGCACTCAGTGTCTGACCCTTCCTTATGCATAACCGGGAAAGACTTCTTGTGCAATGTTATGGACAGGAACGGCATGTCTGCAGTCTTGCATCTGTTCCAATTGTGTCCCATTTGGCCATCTCTTTCTCTTGACTTTGGCTTTTCTTTTCATTTAGAAGACTGTCTGTTCCCTGAAATATAATTAACGTTAGCCTAAAGTGAAAGTGTTTTTTAGGCATTCATTTCCTTAAGCATTGGCCAAAGAAAAGGCATTCATTTCTCACTCTCTTTCAGTTCGCACTGTCTCTCACTGTTAGCCAAAGAGTGGAACGACTGGAAAGAGTGGGGAATTCAATGCAAGCATTTCTCAGTTGGAGAAATAATTTGTTTTTCTCAGTCTCTCCCTTCGCTTCCATTACACAACACAATCCCTAATATCAATGATTGGAAAATAATTTTCTATCTTTTCATTTGCACTGCTTTTCGTGTGGGAACACCAAATACCAATCGGAGCTCAATTTTGTCGATCATTGGTTAGGATTAAGATTTTATTCCAAGGATAAAAATTGATTTTTCATTCCAAGAAAACTTATTTTCAATATAAAACTTTGAATAAATTGTTTTATTGCCTGTAATTGGGTTTAACTGTAATTCGTTTGATATAATAGTCTGCAAGAAATCTATTCTTTTATAAGACTTTTAAGACTCAGTTATATAAGTATAGAAAGAAAAAGAGAAACACTTGTTATATGAATGGACACAAAAAATTGATTTCCAACAGTAGTAAAGTAGGTTATATTGAAATGACTCTCTGATTTTTTCCTGTTTACAGCACTGGCAATACTGTGACATCAAATTTCATTATACATTTGTTATTCATTGCGATTTGCATTACATTTAATTTCATATCATTTCTATGTCTCTCTCTTTTTCTTAATGACATTTTTCGTATGCTTTTTATTATTCGACTTTTTTTTAATACAATTTTTCCACTTTTTATTTCCTTTTGATAGAAAGTGTCGGATGTTTCCTAACTTATATTCTTAGTCTACCCTTTGAATAATTCATGATTTAATGATTTTATTCATATTATTTTACACTATTTTCATTCATTTCAAAGTCTATTCAAACCTTTCCACAAGATTTTCACTAATTCTTCAGATTTTCATAACAATTGTTTCATTTGTTTCACAATAAAAAAGAGTAAATTTCAATAAAATGGTTAATAAATGTTTATTATCATCAAATTATTTCACAAAACAAAAGTTGACGGATATTCCGGGGAACTCGGGTTTGAAAAACAATTTATTAATAGATGTAATAGTTATGACGTTCCCATTAAATATACGGTCCAGTTCTCAACTCTGTGTGTTTTTATGCACTTCTCTGTTCTGAATCATTGATTCCCTGCAATCATATACAGAATTATTTGCAGAAAAATTTTAGGATACAATTGTGGTCAGGGTTTGCACAGAATATCGATGCTGAGCCTTCTATGACATGTATAAATATACCTGTTTTTTTGTTGCCTTCATTTTTAGTGCAGACATACCTGCAATCAACTAATGGGGCGAACTCTAAGACTGACTGTTTGTTTGTGCAGACAGACAGTGAAGACAAGCAAAAAAATAGCCGAAAAACGGTTACAGGGGTTCAGACATAGTTTTAGACCTTTAAGGCATTACTCTATCAGTGAATAAATTGTTTGTCTCTCATTTGGCCTAATCTTATGCAATAAAAATGGTTTCTAATAAATTTAAAAGGTGATAAACTTCAATTAAACACTAAGTGGTTCACTTAATTCTTCATATAAATTATATTCAAGGATATTTAATGAAAATATAATTAATAAATCAAGTTAATTCTTCAAAGTCATGTGTTAATTTCTATTAAAATGTAGAAATCCTTAAAAAAATAGCAAGACAGACTAGCAAGATTATCTAAAATGGAAATTTTCTTTAATTGACCTTAAAAATGAAAATCAAATATAATGAATGATCCATTAATTTATCGATTTTTGCATTTAATATATAAAAACAAATGAAGAAATAGTTCATAACTGATATACAATGAATAATATGAATGGATGGTTGCGTTTTTATGTCGAAGATTTTTTTTTATGAGAATATTATTATGAGAAATGGGTCTGTCATCAAAACTCATCCAAATATTTAATCGAATATTTAAATAGAGTTTTTGAATATAAAACTGAAATTTAATTGAAAACAGTTTTCAATCGATCGCATAGTATTCGGCGAACCGAGAATTGCGTAATGAATGTGTTTTTGTGCCTTTTGGTTGACTTCCTTCACCTGTTTATGTTTTACTTCTTTAGTTCTTCGGTTAGTTTTAAAGCATTTATTCATTGGTCGGCTAATGATGTGATGCATCGCATTGAAGGGTCAATGCCTTCACAAGTCTCGAAACAAACAGTTTTTTGATGTGTTGTTGCGAAAGCGTTGCACAACAGTTACCTGATTGCAGGTCAGGTCATAGACTGGTCTACGAAAAAGAGAAAAATAATAATCACATAATCCGTCTGACGAGGAATGGCATGCAATGCAATTTGGCCAGACTCACAGATAACAAACAAATCAATTGCTTTGCCCCCATGCATACCTACCTGTGCCGTCTCGCATAGACAAGTGTCTTATGTCTTATGCACTCTTCAGGGTTTAAAAGCAAAATCTATTTCTCACTGTTTTTAGTCAACAAATTATATTTATTTCTTCTTATCTTTTCTTACGTAAAGTGAATTCAATTTTTTACTTATTTATTGAAAAAGTTTTCCTAAAATATGGATTTTCTTAACGCAAAAAACGAATTTATTTAAAATGAAAAGAATCTGATTTTCATCTCTTATTTCTCTTCACTTTTTTATAAACTTTTATTGAAGTAAACATATTTTCAAAAGCATTAATACAAACGATATTTATATCTATTTTCTTATTCTTTAAAATTAATTCTCAGAAAAGTTATTTTTATTGCAATGTTTTTGCCTTTTTTTGACATCAATTCTTTAAATGTTTTAAAACTTTTTTATACTATTTTTCTATTAACTAATATTTTCTGATTATTTGCTTTTTTGAAGAAATAGAGAATTCAAACGAAAAAACAACAGAAAAATAAATAACTGTTAGGAAAGAATTGAAATACAATTCATATTTACACAAAGTCTTTAAAATAAAAGATTAAAAAAGTAAAGAATTCATTGAAAAATTTATTTCTTAAGATATCAGTTCTATTTTTATTAACGAGTTTTTTAATGCCTTTCCTTAACATAAAAAGTTTCAATTTTCAGATAATTATTATTTCAAAGAAAACTTTTAGATAAATATCATTAGAGTTATTAGTACTGAAAAGATTTATGGCCTCTAAAGGAGTACTAAATTAGTTTAACTCATTTTAAAACTTGTTTTGCAGTAAAGTTTCACTTTTTATGATCTTCTTATATGAGAGTAAAGTGTTGTGAGAACTGGTGTTTAATGTTTTCATTGATTACTGGCTTTCATTAGCGACACCTTTACTGTAAGCAAAGGCTAGCAGTCAGTTCTGTGCTTAGAGAGAAAGAGTGAGTGCAGCCATACTTAGCTGCAGTAAACCCTTCCTCTCTCACTCTTTCGCCAACGCAGTCATCCCTTTGGCTCCGCATCAGCATAAGTGCTCCACTAACCGATTGGCGACTCAATGCCTGACTGGGCGGAGGCCAACGCTTAACTGGACGGCCGTTTCGTTCCATTCGATGCATCCTTTCATTACTTTTCATTTCATTTTTGCAAATAACTCTTCAATTGTTTGCATTCACGCAATGATTATGACTTTAACGGCGGTTTCTGAATGGCTTTCCAAACATAAAAGCTTTTGGTTAATAATTACCTAAAAATATGGTTAAACCAATCGATAAATGGCGTCAAATATAAAGTAATCAAAAATAAAATCTATTAATAATGTAAAATATTTTAATTATTTTTCTTTGCGTTTAAACATTCAATTCGTCTAAAAATTTAGAAAAACTTTTTTTTTAATAATTGTTTTATGAAATCCTAAAAATAAATTTTAAAATGAAATTTAGAGCAAATGTGAGAATTAAAATATCAAAAACATATCAGTTTTGAATTATATTCTGATTTGAAAATAAAACTATATATAATTTAAATGTATTTGTTATCTTAGTGTTGACCTAAACTAATAAAATGGTATTATTTTTGTCTAATTTAAGATTTAAGTCAAGAAATTTAAAATTTAAGAGAAAGAGAAGAAAAGTTATATTTTTATTTGTTGTTCACTATTTTTTAGCTATTTTTAAACTTTTTTACCCGACTTGAGAACCAAAGGAAGAGCACAAAAAATAAGAGGAGATAAACATTTAAGTGGAGAACCAGAAAAGTTTATTATCAGACACACAGTATTATCAGTCAGTCAGTTATATAACAGAGTTGAGCCCAAGTCCTGCCTATTTCTTGAGCCCTTATGTATTGGCCACAAGCGATCGCCACAACCTTTTCTTCTTCAGACGTTTATTCAGAGAGCAGTCAGTGTTTAAGGAGAAGTGTAGTTCCAGTTAGAGTCAGTGCACATCTCTGTATGGATGGCAACAACATGTTAAGAATCAGACATATTATGCACTTCAAAGCCAATGGCTATTCAATAGTCAGTCTTTGAAGAAAAAAAGTTTACAAAAAAAAGTGTGAGAAAAAAGTTTTAAATTTGTTTTAATCCAAATTCTTCTCCAAAGAAAGAGTTTTCTTCATTCAAAAGAATAAATTTGAATTAAAATAGTTTTGTGTAAAAGAGTTACATCTTTTCCTACTTTTAAAGATTGAAATTTGACTTTAGTCTGAAAAGACTTCGCGGAAATGAAACTCATATTAATCTTATTCTACTTGAAGTGCAAGTGAAGAGTGAATTCAAAAAGGGTTGAAAACTGTTTTTCTATCCATCAGACGATTCTCTGCCGTCTTTTTCTTCACTCGTTTTTTTCTATTATATAAAAGAGTGCGTCAAAAGAGGAAAGTGTGCGCCAATCGATTAGAAGGTAGAGTTGAATGAGGTATGCTTTCGTTCAGCACATTATTTCTCTCACTCCACTCCTCTCCCAGTATTTGTGATAATTTTTTATACTCTAATTTTTTATTTGACGGCTTGTTTTGCCCTTTTTTCTCATTCATATAAAATTTCGATTATTTTTTCATTCAAACCTCTTTTTATTAATGCATTTGTATATCGATAGCTATCTATATATTCGGTATTGAAATTTCATTTTTTAATTCAATTTTCTATTGATTATAACATTTTTTATTAAATATTATTTTCAATGGTGTGTTGGCCGGCGTTTTGAATTTCTTATGGCAGCTGTAATTTTTTACTTGTTGTTTAATTGACAGGTTTATTTTTTTTAAATATTTTTTCATCTATTTTTCAATATATTCCCCAATCATTGAGTTTTTTGCAATGAAACTAAAAAAATGATTAATTTTTTATATGAAGGAAATCCACTTTTCTCTATCGACGTTAACTTTAAATACTTTTTCTATCATTTCATTAAACGAATTGAATTTGAAGACAGATTTTTTAAAAGAGAGCCTTTCCTGAGGATTGTATTCTTGCCTAAAATAGTTGGAACTGAAAACTTTGTTCTATCCGTAGATCCGCTCAATATGTTTGGCTTAAGAGTCAATTTCAAATAAATGTCGATTTATTTAAAAAAAAATTATTTCAAACCTATAATTAAAATATATATTAATCTGAAAGTAAATTATGAGCACAGCCTATATTTTTTTTAAAAAAAATAAAATTAAGTCAGTGTTATTTGGGGATCGATTTTTTTATTCTTTTATTTTATAAAATGTATACTTTCGGTAAATGACTAACAGCACCGCCACATATAACCAGAGTTTTGGTATACCAGATATGCATATATTTTTTTATACAATCTATTACTGTAGAGCACACACACACTCACATAGAGAGATGCACACATATCTGAGAGCACAGGCATATCTCGTGGCATTTTTTATGTCTGCAATGCGCTCACTCCACACCGAAACTATTGATCCAAACTGTGTTCGCCAGTGAGTGGTGTTTCCAATGGTAAGGTTTGGTCTCAATGTTGAAAATGTTGAGCTGTCGAACAGTGTCTCTGACTTCACTTATACCACACTTTCAAAGAGGAAGACATCTTATTTACCAATTCTTCTGAATCTTTTTCTATTATCTGTTTTATTGAATCAGAAATTAATGAGAAACTAATTGTTAGAAACGATGGCATTCGGACTCTGACTCTCCTATTATATCAGTCTTTCATATAATATATTTGATAATACGTTTGCTTAAGAAATACATTCAAATCTATTAGTTGTTAATTATTTTGGTTTTAAAAGTAATCAAACATTTGTTTCGATATTCTTTGTGGTAATGTTTACTTCTGTGAATCACAACTAGAATTGAGAACTTGATGTCACTCCAAGTGTTGCATCGCTTTTCTTACTGTAAGTCTACTCTCTATTTGAGAGATGATTCAATTTTTTATGGTTTCCAATAACTAAATACATGTTTCACTCTCAGAGAGTGTGTGTTATGTCTATTAAAAAAGAAGTTCATATTTTAGTTTTGAATATTCTGCGCCCATGTCTTCAATTTTTCCTACTTTTTTACAATAGTATTAATAGAGGACTACAGTCGATGATTAATTGTAGTCGAAAAGCCACAATCGTATGGACTTAGACATCAATAGTGAGTGCCATGAGCTTTGGTGATGGAGGGCAGTGTGTCATTGCCATCGTTGCCATCCATTGCCATCAGCCCAAAGACGACAATTGAATAGTAGGTCTCTCCCGATCTCAAGTCTGCTCAGAGTTTTATACTTTGAATGAATAGATGATCAATTGTACATTTTGTGAATTGAGAACTGAGCTAGCAATCCATTATTAGAGACTTTTTTGCAGGACCTGCACCAGTAGTCAAACCTATGCAGACCTGCAGCTGCCATTTGCATCCATTCATAATTTCTTAGTCAGCTTTTTGTTATGCCTTAAAATACAACAGTATTTGAGCACTTTTGCAGCCAAAAGATGCGGTACTTCTGTTATACTCTTGTGCTGTACTTCTGCTACACTTCTCACTCACTTTCACTCTGACTCTGACTTCACTCCAAACCCATATATTTGTAATTTCACTTCACTTTCAATTTTTGTCCTCAAAAAATGAATTTCCTCTAAATATTTGGTTATTTATTATACCATCGATTGTTGTTTAGGGCCAGAGAGTGAGTCCTACCATATTTTGAGCCATATTTTTGTTCTGGCATTCATTGTATGCATTCATTGAAGATTTTCTTTTATTTTATTTCTCTCTTTTCTATTATTAAATTTAGTTTTTCTCTAAATGTGATTCTGAATATATCTTAAATATCTATTATTTTCTCATATTATTGACATTCACTTAATTTTCTTTCCGCTAATGCTTTTCAAAAGAAAGACAAAAATTTTGTTCAAAAATACGGTTTTCTTTCAAAATCTTTACTCTTATTCTCTTGTGTTTAATAGAAGAATGGATTTGTTTGTAATTAAGTTCTTGGCCTCACATTATTCGCAAAACTATACAAATAGTTAATAAATATCTGGCAAACATAAAAGTCATGGCCTTGGTGGTGTTGTGTAGTCCTCAAGTGCAAGAATTAAGCTATTTTGTCACTAAGATATGCAAAATGTAAATATTTGAGGCTATGGTTTGTGTTCTAGTTATTCAATTTTGACTCATATTAACGCTTATAAACACAGAATAAGTCTTTTTCTGATAAATGCCATAAAATTGCTTCAGTTATCACAAGTCATTTTTCTCAGATAATATTTCAAGAGTGCTGTTCAGCACTTCTATTCAAATCTAGAAAATAAGAATACCGATTAAATATAGAGAGACTTGAGTTACAGTCAACCCAATCAAAAAGTTGTTCATTCAATTAAATTTCGATTAATATTCATTCAATTATTGATCTAAACTTCTAATGGTTTAATGAAAATGAGTTTCCTTTACTCTGAATATTAAACTTTTGAGAAAATAGTTACGAATAAATCGATTGAATGAGAAAAACATCAATTTCTCAATTCTATGGTCATTATAGTCAATAATAAGGGTTCCCCTGTATTTGTGATGTAATATATTAAGTGAGTCTCAAAGTTATCATTTGGTAAACAGAGCCCAGCATTGACTCTGAGCTTGAAATGGTTTTGAATGATAGTCGCCTCCAAAAAACAAGGATAACGGATGCGAACCTGAGTTCATGTGCAAACATTATACAAACTTCAATATCTGCTATCATTCAGTACTTTATTATTAGCATTGAGTTCTTCAGATAAGATAATAGATTTGGACAATTGCCTAATGCGTCTGCCATTGCCATAACTGTTACATAAATTGGACCTCTCATTAATTTTTATGTTTTCTCATATAACTCATAGGTATATAACAGTTATATGGTGTGGTGTTTGTGTGAGTTGTGTGTGTTTTTCTCTCTATTATTTGTCTAATACACCACTAGTTTTAGGACTTTAACCTCATCAGCAAATATCAAACACAACAGTCAGTTGTATAATCAGTTTAACAAATCAGACATATTTTTTACTCTGAAACCCAACAAAAAATACTCTTCGCAAAAAACAGAAACTCGCTCTTCTACTCTCTCTACACTCTCTGTCCCCTAAAGTAATTGAAATATTCCTCTTTAGTCTCTCTGTTTGTGTGACTCTTAAAGTCGCGCAAAATTCTTGAATCGATTTTTATCTCTTTGTCTGAGACGTTGTTTTTTAGACTACTATTGATTACGTCATTTAATTTCTTAATAAGAGTCTGTAAAATGTAATTTTATGACTCCTATCAAAATTCAATGCTGAGTATTATGTGTCTCAATCTTCTCACTCTTCTAACTCTTGAGCATTAATTTTCTTATTTATTTAATGAAATTTTCTTTAATATTTCAAAAGTGATGTAAAATATTTTTCACAATTTTAATGTCACAAAAAAGACATTAATTTTTTCATTCATTTACATAAACCATTAAATAACTAAATAAGAAGAATAGTCATTTCGATAGAGCCTCTGTGTATACAACGCACAACCCTCTCAGAACTGCACTGCCATAAAACACTGTGTGCCGTTCTAACCCTTGTAAAACTGTTTTTCTTGCAAGGGTTAATGCCATCCGTTGAGCACAACTTTACAGGGTTTCGGAGCTAAAGGCTATGAGAGTGAAAGAGCTGAGCGCTATTTCAAAAACTAATTGAACGCAACTCTCGTCTATGCCTTTGCCTTAAGTACTAAAACTTATTTTCCATCACTTTTAAGGCTGTATTCAATGTCTAATCAATTTTTTTCGTCGTTGAGTACTAACGCCTCAAACAATTGTTAAATACTTTGTTTTATGCGTTTCTTTATGTTTTCTCCTATTATTTGATTCTATACTTAATTAGAGTTAAATATTATGTAAGCAATAGATTTAAAATATTAGGCATTAGTTTAATGAGAATTGTGTCTGAAATAAAATAACTTATTTATTGAATTTTTTACCAGTTTTTTGTTGTGTAAGAGAATACTAGTGAGTAATGCTGTGCCAATCGAGTGTTGAACTAAATTCGGTGTTTGTGTCCCCAAACTATTCATTTCCCTCCAAACTATTTCCCAACATTTGCACAAATATTGCATATTATAGAAGCAGTCGCTTATCAGAGCACTGGTCCAACGTTTCCCTTGTGGTACCTCAAAGAATGTCCAAAGGTTTCTTCTACTCTCAAAAACACTTGAATATCAGAACCAACAGTGCTAAGGGGCAGACATAGAGATAAGGGGCAAAATAGGGGGCAATACCGATGGCTATGTGTCAGATGATTATAATATTTCACAGAAACTCAGATCTGAGACGAACTAAAGGAGCGAAACAAACGTTCAGATGTTGGCGAAAGTCTAAATTGAAAGAGAAAGTGGTACACAATTGGTGTTTCCCTTTCTGGAGGAGAGCCGAAGCAAAAGGAAATACTTTTTTGAGGGGGACTGTGATAGGGGTGGTTACGGCTGAGGCAAGGTTTAGGCCAGTCGTACACAACTCGGTCTTCCAGACCTTGATCTTCATTGAAAGGGAAATGGTTTTACACACATAACCATCTTTTGGGTGACATAACAATAGAAATAAGTCGAGACATCGGATGACGTCGAATGTGTGCCAGACTTTAGCTTTTTTGTAGAGCTTTTTGTGCGTTGACCCGATTTCTCTACTTTTATATAAAATACGAGACAACTTAAAGAAAAAAGGACAGAACGACGTGCCTCACCCTAACTTGACTCAAACGTTTTTTCAATTTTTTCGATCATTTTTACACAACCTTGAATTCTCTCTCTCTCTCTCTCTCTCTCTCTCTCTCTCTCTCTCTCTCTCTCTCTCCCCTTCATTACAAAAACCATTTCTTTTAGAGTCGGCTTCTTTTGGAAAATCCCAAAGCAATGAATGTATATTAGAAATGATAGTTCTCTCGAAAGTGAAAAGTATGGTCGACCAGTCGAAGCCCATCCTATCTTTTATATCATTAATTATACAAAATATTAAATAAAACTCGAATTTAAAGTTAAGTTTATATTTGAAATAAATGTTAAACTATCAAAACATATAATAACAAAATTGTATTTTCAAAGGATGAACAAGAATTAAGTCAAATTTTAATTTGTAATTCATATTTAGGCCAATTATTCAGAAAAAAGTAAGTGATCAGGGTGCTTTGAAAAACATTCTGAACGCAGTAAGAGTTTTGTATAAACAAAAACCCTATTTATCATAAGTTTATAATTTATTGGATGAAAGGACAGCCAATATATCCATGGATACTCTAAGGCAGTTTAGTTATTTTTGCAGGATATCAGTCAATTGGCATTGACTTAAATAAATTGATTGAATACAAGACTTTCCTCTTTCTCTCATCAAAATTGGTTCCTTTTATTTGGGTTTTGTGTTAAATATTATAAAGAATTTCATTTGAAATCAATATATGAGAGAGTCTTAAGTCTTGTAAATAATTTGCGAATTAAGTCCTTAAAAGAGAAGAGAAGAGCGAAAAGTAAGCAAAAAATATTTTTTAGCCAACGGGTGGCTTCCATTTGGTTAGAAGGTTGTAGGGTTCATGAAGATAGGGATAGGGCTGAGGCCATGTTTTGAATCAATTTATTACAATCCTCAATGACTTTTCAAGGACGAGATCTGACTTCAAAATTGGTCTAACTCTCCAACCAAACGCCATATTTAGCTCTGGCATAACGTCTGCCCTTTTCTTATAATACATAATGTATTGGTTTATAACTAAGTTAAGTGACTCTTCACTAAAAATATTTCACTTGTATTTCACTTTCACTCTTTTCAAACTTATAATAATTGGCAACAAAAGAGAGCTAATCATTATGTAAGAGAAATACCGAAACAACCTGTTCTTTGACGAAGGAATTTGTCTTTCTTTATACCCACCATCGATATCATCGCTTCCATTAAATCTTTGTTCGAATTCGTCTTAAATTGTAATAAATTTTAGGTTAAAAGTAGTCTAAAATAGTTGAAGAGTTTGTACACAATTTTTAACCTGAAAAACAAGATAATAAAGTTGATAGGAGTCCTATCATAGGACACAACTTTGTAATAACAACACTTTACAAGAGTAAAGAAATTTATTTTAAAATCTAACGAATATTTGAAGAGATTTTACAGAAAAAAATTCTTCCGAATAATTAAATTTAAATATTGAGTGATTCCGTGAAAACGGACACTGAATTGTGTCGGAACCTTTGGACGTAATCGTGTCCTTTAGTGGTTGTGTTTACAATGAAATTCGTTTATTGGCCTCAATTCTGCCCTCAATTTCATTCTTATGTTTCTTTTGGTTATTTTCTTGCATTTCATACTCAGTCCAGACATTTGAAGGATAATCGTATTCGTTATATTAGGTCCAGACGGGCCAACTCAGTCTAAGGGAGTGTTTTCTCTGTCCATCTAAGCAGGTGGTAGTGTGAGGGTTAGATTGCTCTGTCGTCAAGACATGAGTGGAGGGAATGGGTGGGTCACTGCATGCCAGACAACAAATATTATATGAAGTATTCCTTATGCCATAGCCTTATGCAGAGCCTCAGTAAGAGTTGTCTACTCGTAAATATACTGAAGGTTTCATATATTTGTATAATTATTGGCCAAACCATACGTAATGGTCGTTACAGACAGTGAGAGAGTGAAGTCAGGGTTGAGAACTCGTGGGAAGAATTGTAGTCAACAAGTGTTGGCTCTTATCTCACAAACGTTTTTTACTGAAACGCATTCTTCGGATTCATATTTGGCCTAATTTTGAGTTATGGCTCAACTCATGTAATCGTAATTTCAAACACTTTTTATACTTTGGGTCTCAAATTCAATGAGAAAGTGTTTTTCTATGGGAAGGAAGGGCCGATCGGAACAGACTTTCAATTATTTGAACTTTTTCGTGACATTTGGCCGAATGGGATATGAAAGTTGTGGTCATTTTTTAGACTGAAATACCTTTCCTTTCAAATAATTTCCTTCACTTTTTTAGTTTAGAATAATCTTCAGGGCCTCTGAGGTAAGAGTGATGTAACAATGGGTGGAACAGACCGAAGCCATAGAGGAAGAGTGAGGGCTAACTTTTTTGTTAATAATTGAAAGTGAAATTGTTGTGCAATCGAAGAGCTTTCAGTTTTACCTTCTCTGAGAGCGTCCGGTACTGGACTGTTGTGTTTAGCCAGTTGGGCACAGACGGACTCTTTCTTGTGTATACCCATTATTATTTGTCTGCTTCTCATGTCTGGCTATCTTCAAACGAACCAAAACTCTCTCTCCTCTCAATGTCTAACAACAATAGGAAACTGTAGCTCTCAATAGTGAGCCCTGTTTTTTAAAAGGCTTTACATAATTTCTTTATTTTTCTTCTTTTCCTTCAGTAGTCTTCTGTCTGAGAATCCATTAAACTTATAGTGTATTCAAAAAATATTCGTTTTTTACGTAAATTATTGCTCTAATAAAAGATCAGAAAATAGTGTTTTCAAGGTTTTTGGTCTAACAATAAGTTTTACTCTTATTTTCTTCACTTTCTTCACAACCTTTACTTCTCATCTGAATTCAAGTCTTCTGAGTGAAAGTCAGTTCAAAAATAGCTTTAATTATCATATTTATGAATAGAGAATAATTACATAAAAATATGTGTTTATCTGTCATACAATCCATTTATAGGTTCGAATCGAGTTTTGAAGGCTGTGCTCACTCGTTCACTATCGATATAATGTTTTGATAGAATTAAATGCGAGGTATAAGTGGTTGAACGGGTTGTCGGTTGTTGAGTACTGTTAACTAAATATACACTATATTTAACTGCAATATTAGAGAACAGAATAAAAAGAGCCAAAGGGTTGGAATAACTGTTTTTTGCGGAGTAAAGGGGTTGAGATAAATATAGCGATACATATGAGTGAAAGCTTTATTGAAAAGGTATACGAATTGGGAACAAATGGCACGCGATCTTCAAATAATAAACAGACCGACGAATAACATGAATACAAATTCAATGAATACATGAAAATCATATCAATTGAAAAGCGAAAGTGATTGTCCTATCAATGAAAGAGTTAAAGCCATTCACTAAAAACATTTTGACTAATGGTAGCGATACTTCTACTTAAGCTACTCTATCAGACTTAGCTTTTTTCAGCCGGGTATTAGCTTTGAAAAACATTTTTGCCAAACTGTACATTGCAAATTGCAATAAGGAAAAAGATGTAAAAACAACTTTTTCCTCAAACATTTGTTAATTTAATTAAATTAATTTATGGTAATTACTTTTTAAATGTTGTTTAACTTATACCTGCCTGAGTAAATAATAGAAAGGGTGAGGAAATGGTGGATAAAGTCTTTCTAATCTTAGACATTAAAGTTTAATGGTTAACCTTTCCTGGAAACCTTTCCCTATTAAATTTTGAAAATTTTCAAGCTAGTGCGGATTGGTCTATTTTCTCTTCCTTTTAAAACTTGGTTAATTAGTTATTTACCAATTATTTCATTCCCAGTAATTATCGGAAATTCGAGTATTATTTTCCTCTTTTTTTATAAATTTATTATATTTTTAATGAAATATTTCGCAATTTAAAAGTTGCTTGTTAAAAACTTGATTGGTATGTTTTTCTTCAGGAAAAAAGAGTTTTAATTTCAAAACACTTTTATCACTAATTGTTTTTCGTTTACTTTGATTTGTGGAAAGGTATTATAGAGTTATTGATTCTATCAGACAATAGAAGTAATAATTCATTTTTCAATTGATTTGTGAATGAAATCCATGTTTTGGTAAATATTGGTTTCATTTATAATAACACTAATAATAACGAGAAAAAGGGTTTCACTAAAAGGTTTGTTTTGTGTTAATATGGTTTTTGCGGAAATGACTGTCCTGTCGGCGCGTCTTCTGTCCAGAATTCCTATTGTATTGGGAGAAAAGGTTTCCCCTTTTCTCTCAAACTTTCCTCTTATTCATTCTGTACTATAACTCTTGAAAACAGGGGTTTTCTCTATTTTTTATTCTCAATAAAAGAGTTTTATGTCGTTTGGCTTTTTCCGCATTTTTATACAATACTTAGACGTTTTGTGTCCATCCATCTGCAGATGGTGGTCACATTTAGTGTAGGACCGGTTCCTATCGAAAGTGATCGACTCTAGTTGTGAACAATTGATTGTCAGACACATTGACATAACCGCAGAGGACTCTATGCTCACACATTATACCACTGTCTGCTGTATTAGGCTTTTCAAGTGTCTGTTTACCAGTTTTATACTCAAACAATCAAATAAATGGTCAAAAATGGTCATCAATAATGTTATTCTGTTATTGTTGTTGTTGTTGTGTTTGGTTTACTGTTAGTCCACTTTTATATAACATTTTTTGCTCTTTTCATTCACTGTTCTCTTCCTTTGATTGTGTGAATGAATCACAAATCAGTGAATCATTCTTTCATTTCGTCACCAAAATCCGAGCGCCGACTACTTTGACAGCCAATAATTCCGACCATTTCATGGATATTCCCAAAGCATTTAAAATATTACAGTTTTGATGATCGACTGAAAGCTTTAATTCGGCGATAAATTTAATAGGTTATATAAAAAAGAGCAAAAGTAGAACTCCTCCACTTTTGAATTGATTTTTCTCATCAATATATTGAAGAAATATTTTATTCTCTGAAGAGTTTTTATGATTTCTTAGAATTTTCTCAAAGATCAGCACTTTATTGGTTTGAACTTTCCTTAAACTCAGGATATGTCGCAACTCTTGACTTTCATTATGATTTTAACTCATCTCTCTCTGAATGAATCTGTATTTAATAGTAGACTCAACTCAAATTATTTAGCTTTTAATTGCCAAAAATTTGCAAGCTAATTTCA
>JAQFZI010000108.1:0-24581 GCA_034695605.1 Eupelops occultus | reverse complement strand
ATGAGGATGAGGATGAGGATGAGGATGAGGATGAGGATGAGGATGAGGATGAGGATGAGGAAATTTCTCTATAGAGGATATTACTCATCCTCATCTTTGTCCTCATCCTCTTCTTTTATTGACTTTATTTTAATGACAAATTTTAATTTAAATAAAATATCGATTTTGACTAAATGCTGAATCAATTGGTGAAAGTTTAAATGTTCTAACATTTATAGTTTTTGGGATAACATTTCACATTTGAAAGGCTTTTCTCCCGAAACCTCAGATACGAATGTATTTTCCAGTTATTGGGATCCACTCCTAAAGAGAAAGAAAAGTTGGAGGAACATACAAATGTCTCTTTGCTGCTGACAATACCGGAACTTCAACACAAAGTACTGCAACCTCTAGTCCTTCAAAAGTGGTCAGTGGAGTGAGTGGTGGCGCCAAAGGAATGTCAAAAGTAGATTCTTCAGTGGATGAAGAAAAGTAGCGAAAAATACATTCCAATGGAGTCCTTCAAAAATGCGTTCAAATGCCTGGGTGTCGAAAACTGAGGCCAAAAACAAGGGTCGAAATAAAAAAAAATAATTTGTTTATTAAAGTTTGAATTCATTTCGATTCTATTTTTTCACAAAATTATTTTTCAATTTTCAATATTAAAGATTTTATTTTATAATTCAATGCTTTCAGAAATTTAATTGAAAAGGAAATAAAAACAAAACAAAAAAAAAATAGAAAAATGAATGAATGAATGATTGGCACAAATGTAAAGAATATATAGATTTGAATGAATTTCATTCGAATGACTGAAAAACAAATAAATAACTTTTTCGATGATTTGCTGCAAAAACGATAGAAAAGGCACTAAATATATATAGTTTTTGTTCAATTAAAACATTATTATTAATAGAATGCCTTCAATTTGACTCTTCATCAGTCATTTCGAGAAAGTTGAGGCACAGATCTCGAGTGCACTCTCCTCTGGAATTGAACAGAAACTTGTAATAACTGCCGTCCGCACAAATCGCTGTAAATCAGCACAAAATTAATTAATTTTCAATTTATTTTTAGTATATACCGATAACAGAGTTAGGGTCGGCCCCAAAAGCACAAATACAATGGGCTCCGACTGGCACTTGAAATCGCGTAAAACTCCACTTTGAGCTGAAATATTTGGGCAAAAAGGAAGCCGACGCCAAACTATTGGTTAAATATTTCTCATAAATAGATAGTTTTGTATACAATTGATCCAAACCTCGACTGTTTGTTCTTTTTGCAGTCTTCCACAGCAAATATATGAATAGTTCCATGATCTGAAGACACACATAATAATGAAGAGTCCAAATTGAAGTTTATGCTAACAATCAAATCAATCAAATTATTAAAATTGTTAAAAAATTTGATGAAAAACTAACCAATAAATGGTTGCGGTGTTGGCCCCTCTCCTTAATTCATTTAAAAGCAAACCATTGGAAGTATCAAAAATTCGGATTAAAGTTCCTTTCTCTGAAGCAGTGGCCATTCGAGTACCCGAAAGGTTTAGTGAAAGACAACTTAACGGTGCCTCGTGTGCCGACACATCCAATGATGACTTTTCACTCTTCTGATCAAAACAAACACAAAATTGTATTAAAAATAAATGAATTCTAATTAAGAATTAAATAACTGACCGCTAAGTCAACGATTTGGACGTGACCTGTCTTTCGAGATGGAAACCCCAGTAAAGAGTTATTACTATTTGGACACAAAACGCAGAGACCCTTTGAGTTGGAAGAGGTCTCAAATACATGTAATTGTTGGGGAATTTGAGTAAAAGTATAGACTTTAATCATATTCTCCAAAACCACAACAATTCTTTAGAAACGATTTAGAGATCAGTAATTAAGTTAAACATAATTTCACTAAAATACCGGTCCCGACGTAAACGGACGGCTTTGACATCACTGGAAAATTCGAGTTCAATGACATGTTTTTTCTTGAGGTCGTCCCAAACCATCACTTATTTTAGATATAAGTCAAAAGCACTAAATATTAACGGAAAGCAAACCTTTTTTGGTGGAATATCTTGGTTGTTTTCCGCCTCCGACTAACGCCAAATAATTACATCTGAAGAGCATTTCGATGAAACCAATTCCTCCGTCACTGAAATCTAAATTAAATGACAATAAATGAAAACAAATTGCAATTAATTGCGGTTCGTTTCAAACCCTGTTTTTCTTTTTCCTTAATTGGATCCGTATTATAGACTCTAAAGCCATTGTGAAGTCCACAGGCAAAACATCCTTGGTCCTGATTAAACCCATAAAATAAAAGTCCATTTTTATACCCCGTTTCAATTCCTTCGATATTCATTGCAATTACAACCAATTGCTTACAAATTGATACAAATTTTGAATAAAATCTAAAAAATTATTCAAAGTTTGAGAAAAGATTTCTTTTATAGAAACCAATTTAATACTAAATTATTTAATATTTTGTCAAAACTTTTGGTATTTTTTATCGATTGTCAACAAAACACAACTCATTATTATTCCTGATATGAATAGAGGTCTCAATAAACAGTTCGGTCGGAATGTGAGCTCAACTTTTTTTCAGTATATAAGCCTTACATCGCATTAATTCATCAATTCTTTAAACTTTAAACATTTAAGGTTTTAAACATTTATTATATTTTCAATTCTCACTTAAAATTTAAATTATTAAAACTGAAAATTGAAATTAGTCTTGAACATTTGAACATTTAAAAACTTGTTTAAAATAAAACATTAAAAATTAATCCGAAAAATAGGTATTTTTGGTTTCCTAACTAATAAGACTCCACAAAATCAAAATTTGTTGAATCAATCGATTTAAAAATGATATACAAACAGTGTATGTATGAAAAATAGCACATTTATGTCTGTATATATCCACTATTTTTCCTTTCCTCGAGGTTTCCCACTAAAATAAAGATGATCAAGGTTTTTCTTTTGTGAAGTATATCTTATATATCTTATACAATCTTCAAATGAAGGATACCGAATGGAGGGCAACCGGTTAACAGATCTGGAATAGAAACCATTAAAATCTAAGTTATCATTTGTTTTAAGGGTTTATAGGGTTTTATTTTAGGAAGGTTAAAAGGAAGCAGGAACAGTTTGTCTAAGAGCTTAGACTCTTAGAAAAAACTATTTAAGCGATCATTAAATGCATCACTAAATCCATAAAAAGTAATGAATTGATTTTCACTATCTTTAATATTTAGAAAAAAGTTTAGAGAGATGTCCTTGTGCATTTGAAAATGCAGTAAAAATCTGTTTTATTTAATAAAATGGTTAAAAATATCGAATAAATATTGAATAAAATGGTATGTGTTTTATATTCCCTTATTATATATATGAATAATATTTAAAAATTAATTTTTTATATAATTTTAAAATTATATTATAAGAAATATTAATTTTGAATGAAAATCATTTAAAGTTTATCTTAAATTCTAATTCACTAACAGTACTGTAATTTGTGAACATTTTGTTTATCTTTTTTTTAATTTAAACAAGTTTATCATTTATCTCTCCTATCATTCAATTAATCAAGTTCATTGCTAAATAACTCACATTTATTGAATATTAGAACTCAAAGTTAGATTCAATTAAATTTAATTGAAATAAAAATGCTGTTAAACTCAAAAATAGTTTTTAAATATTTGGGAAATCGTTGTTTTGTTTCTCAATTTAAATCTCTTTCAACAAAAGGTATTTTTCAATAGAATATAATTTGATTTACTTCTTCACTGATCCTCTCAATTGTTCTGATGAAAGGTTATACTAATATCAATATTGATGTGAAGGGTGAGCGTAAAAATATAGGTCTAATTCAATTAAATAGACCAAAGGCTCTGAACGCACTGTGCGATCAACTTATGCTCGAAGTGTCCGATGCTATCGACCACTTCGAAGCCGATAAAAACATTTCGGCAATTGTTTTGACCGGATCTGAAAAGGCATTCGCAGGTCCCACACATTTATTTCATTTTTGTTTCACAATTTGAAACCATTTAATTGATAGCCGGCGCTGACATCAAAGAAATGGTGGATAAATCATTCGGTCAGTGCTTTAATTCTAATTTTCTGTCTCATTGGGATCGGGTGGCTAAATCTATTAAACCAGTCATCGCAGCTGTCAATGGATATGCGGTAAGAATAAGTTTTTTGGTGTTTACCAAAAAGAAAGATTATAAATTTGATAATTGTATCATAAATTGTATCATGTTCAATCTGTTCACTCATTTTATGATAACTAACTGTTAGTTAAAACAGGGTTTTAAAAATTAAATGTTATAACAGTTAGGAGGGGGCTGTGAATTGGCGCTTATGTGTGATATCATTTATGCGGGAGAGAACGCAAAGTTTGGTCAGCCAGAGATTCTCATTGGAACTATTCCTGGTGCCGGTGGAACTCAAAGATTAACCAAGGCCATTGGTAAATCCAGAACAATGGAAATGGTTCTTACGGGCAAACAAATCACAGCTAAAGAGGCAGAGAGTTGGGGTAAAACAAACGGATTTCCCCTTTTCTTTAATAAAAACTTTTAAAAACATTTAAGGAATGGTAAGTAAAGTGTTTCCGTCCGACAAAGTGGTCGAAGAATCTATAAAATTGGGGGAAAAGATTGGCACCAATTCTAAACTGATTACAGCAATCTGTAAAGAATCTGTGAATAATTGTATGAAACCACTCAATAAATATTTAATTATAATTAAAATTAATTTATGTTTTCGACAGCATTTGAGACTACTTTACAACAGGGACTCAAAACTGAGAAACGATTGTTTCATGCAACTTTTGCCACTGTGAGTCAATTCATTTATAATATATATATTTATTGATTATAAAAATATTGATAAGTTTTTTATCTGTCATTATTTCGAAATCTAACAAATGATTGATATTTTGTTAGGACGACCGATCGGAAGGAATGAAGGCCTTCGCAGAGAAGAGGGCCCCACAATTCAAAGACCAATAAATTTTCTATTTTTAATATTTTCTATTTTTTAACGAATCGTGAAATAAAATAAACAATTTTCGATCAAATCGTTATTTTCTATTGAATTGAAGTGAGCAAGTTCCTTTATTTCAATTTAGATTAACTCAAACCTCATTCGATGTTGAGAATTAACAGGATTGAATTTAGCAAGTTTGTCAACATTTAAAGTGATTGACAACTTATGTTTTTAATTGAATTGTTGATAATTTCGTTTAGATATGACATCGAAAAGACTAATCGTTTTAAAGAAAGATTTTAAATTACAAACTAAAAGGTAATGTTTTAAGACTAGAGTCTTAACAGTATATTAATTATACGATTCTCTCATTTGATTATTTGAATAAAATTAAAAAATTTGATAATATTTTGAATTAAATAAAATTTGAATAAAATCTTTAAAATAAATGTAAAAATTGTTTTTAGAAAATATATCTAATAATAGAGTAAACTATAATTAAAGTAGAGTCACAAAGTCAAGTGCGAGAGACTCGTCAACAGGTCCTTCACATCTGTGCCAACCTTTGAGAAAAAATTAAAGAATTTTAATTATTTAATGATTTAAAGTTAAAAGCAAGGGATGAAAATAAACAAATCTAAGGAATAAATTACTTCTTCGCAGGTCTGCGATAAATGTAATCGATTTGTAAAAGCGGTTAGAAGTTCGAGTTCTGCACTTTTGCCGGACCGGTGCCAATAAATTGACATCATTTGAAGCACTTGAAGAACTTCATTCTTCAACTGATTAGAATTGAGAGACATATCCGAGCGTTGCATCGATTGAATCATTTTAAGTTTCGATTGCGCCAAATGTAGTGGAGTTCGGCCCCAATTATCTAATGATTTGATGTCTGTTCCGGCGCTCAATAATAAAGTAATGACTTCAATATTATTAGTACAGGCGGCCAAATGCAATGCTGTGTTCCCTATGGCGTCCTTTTGATTAGGATCAGCCCCTTTTTCTAACAAAATTCGAGCTATAATTCAATTAAAATATTAATTTAATGTAAAAAAAAAATAGGAAGGGCTACCAATTTGGGTGTTTCCTTTACAGGCAGCAAAATGAAGTGCTGTTCTGTTGCGCTCATCACAAGATTGCGGATCAATGCCTTCATTCAACAGTTTTTCAACGGTTTCCAAATCATTAGAATTGGCCGCTTTTCTCAACAGTCGCTCCCCTGTTATTACAATTGAATCATTGATTTTCTCAAATAAATTACAAAATAAATATTCAATTCTTCGAATGACAAACAATTTTAAGAGGAAATTACTATAACTTAAGCTCTAATAAACTTTTAATGTTTTTATATCTATTTATTTGAATTTAAGTAAAAAGTAGTCTATTATTGGGAAAAATGAAAATTAAATCCAAAATTATAGGAAAAAACTTAATGTGTGTGTAAAAGATGAGGAAAGCCTATACTCTGCTTAATAATTAAGTTCTTTCTCTTAAGATTCCTAATATTATTAATAAGAAAATAGTGTCAGACCTGCGATATCTTTATTGAAAAAATGTTTTCTTCGGTTTTCATGAGTTTTTTGGCGATGAGTTCGGATTTTGGGATAAAAGTCGTGCTGTTCTTCATTACTATAATAATAATCGTTTGGAACTCCAATCGAATTATTTTCGGGTTTAGAATCTCCGAGGAATTGGTCAGACATCTGATTATGACTTGAGGTAGAGCTCGAACACGCATTTTCAAAGTGACCACAATGAGAACCAATTGATGGTATCGAAGATGATGCCGAAGAGGTGGACGGCATCGGCGACAGGACTGAGTGCGGAGACGTCGCCATATATGACGAGTCATTCATCTGAGACTCACAACAGTTATGACCGAAATTCTATACAAATTTAAAACTAAAACATCAGAATTGGAAGCATTGGAAGCAATACCTCTTAAGATAATCTACAGACAAATCATTACTTAAAATATATAAATAAAATAGCATTTTATTAAATGTCTGATTGAATCAATTAAATCAAAGAAGTTCTTATAAGATATATCATAAATTAAGCCATTCATTAGTCAATCAGTGGTTTCCTTCAATTTTTTTGACCTCAAAATTATTTTTCAAAAACTCTTTATTTAAATAATTTGAATAAAAATACCGATCTTTCGGCGGAATCACTGGAATCGCGTTGATTTGGATTAGAAGTGACTCTATTTATGTTAATGTCGATGACTGCGATTTGATCGACTTCTTCGTTGTGGTCAACATTGAAGTCATCCCTTTCATAATCGCTGTCAGAAGAGGCCAAAGACATACAAATGCTTTCATCGCTTGCATTACTGCCGGCGTCAACTCCCGAATCTTCGCCTGACATCACAACACCGATAAACCATTCAGTTTAACACTTTTTTCATTGCCTTTCATTATCTCTTAGTTTAACCAAAACGTAAATATTGACGTATTCTTCAAAACAATGACGTAATTAATGATTGATTCAGAATAAGAATTGTCACTAATTTGGAACTAATTTGTTAAACAATTATCTTAAGATTCTTAAGGATGACATCCACTCCCGACGATAAAAAACGTGTCTGTGTTTGTGTTTTGGGAGATATTGGCCGAAGTCCACGAATGCAATATCATTCGTTATCTTTGGCCGAAAATAATTTTGTCGTCGATTTTCTTGGATTTAAAGGTTTTTAAACAAATTTTTAATAATAAATAATTTCATTAAAAAATTGATTTGAATTTAAATATGATTTAAGGTTCAGAACCTCACGAAAGGGTTGTCAGCAGTGATAGCATTGAATGCCATTATATGAAAGAAGTGCCCAAAAGCCTAAACAGTATGAGTCGGCTCTCAATTATTTATAAAATAATTTGGAAATGTTTATTAACAGATTTACCAAGGGTGTTCCTCTATCTGTTTAAAGTGTTGTGGAACTCAACTCTTCTCTTTCTCTCTTTGTTTTCTTTGAAAAGAGCTGACTATATCTTAGTCCAGGTATTATACACTCTTTATTCTGAGTGAATTTATTCTGTTTATAACTAATTGTGTTTTTGGTCAGAATCCTCCGTCGATACCCACTTTACCCGTCGTTTGGATTGTTTGCAAACTTCGTGGTTCTGCGCTCGTAATCGATTGGCATAACTATGGCTTTACAATACTTGGACTGACTCTCGGAAAGAATCACTTTTTAGTTAAGATTTGCAAATGGATTGAAACCTATTTCGGAACGAAATCTGATTTTAATTTTTGTGTTACAAATGCTATGAAATTGAATTTGAAAAATGAATACAATATAAGGTTTGTGTTCTTATTTGAAACCATCCTATTTTAAAGATATGTTTTTCTAGTGCTTCGGTCCTCTATGACAGACCTCCAGATATTTTCGCTGCCATTTCTTTGGAAGACAAACACAATTTGTTTATTAAATTGAAGTCAGAATATAAGGAATTCGCAGCAAATGATTCAAACGATGAAAAGGAGACAATTCTTACAAAATGTGATCCAATTAATGAAATCACTCTTAAGTCCAAACGACCCGCCCTTATAATGAGTAGCACCAGTTGGACAGAAGATGAAGACTTTGATATTCTGTTCGAAGCTCTACAACAATATGACACTCGAACTAAAAGTAACGAAAAATTGCCTCAACTTTTATGTGTTGTCACCGGAAAGGGTCCTCTCAAAGAATATTATCGACAAAAGATTTTAAGCAAAGAATTTAATTCTGTTAAAGTGGTGTTTCCGTGGCTGACAGCACACGACTATCCAAAACTGGTTGCAAGTGCTGACCTAGGTATTTGTCTCCATAAGTCCTCCAGTAACTTGGATTTACCGATGAAAGTGGTCGATATGTTTGGCTGTTGTTTACCTGTCTGTGCCTATGAATATGAGTGGTAAGTCATTCCTTTTATTTAAATCATTTATTCGGATAATTAATTGAGTCCAACCTTCAAAGGGTTTACTTATTATTAAATGATTTTAGAGAGTAATTAATTGCTTTCTCTTACATTTAATCTAAATTCTAAATAATTGTTTAATATTTGAATTAATGGCAAACATAGTATCAACGAATTGGTTAAAAGCGGGCAAAACGGGTTATTATTCAAAAATAGCCAACAATTGGCTCAACATTTGGAAAATATTTTCGAGAATTTTCCCGAAGAAAACCAAACATTAGTTTCATTTCGCAATGATTTGAAACAAAAGTTTTTGAAAAATCGTTGGAATCAGAATTGGGTTCGAAATGCTTTACAAGTCTTCAAAAATGAAATTCTGTTTTCTGAAAGAAAGTTCACTATTGAATGAAAGAACTGACATTCCGTTTACAATCAAATTAATTAATATCATTTAATTGAGTCAAATGAACACTTCTTTTGGAGAAAACTTCAATTGACTAAAATTTATAGAATTGCAAAATATGAGAAAAATGAAATTAACTTGTTTATTATGAAATTTAATACATTTGGCACAACCCCTTCCTTTATATAATTAAAATTCTTAATAAAATTTATTTAAAATAAACGATTATTTATGACTTAAAATTGAAAAAAATTAAATAAACAAATGATTACAACAAATATTAGGTATTGCCGTTCTCTTTAGAAGAACTTTTGAAGTGCTGTTCGATTTCAATGTATTGTCGGATAAGTCGTGATATTTCGTGAGCCTTAAGTCAAAAGAGAGACAAATTAAATAACTCTGAAGAGTCTATTAAGAGATCCTATACCTGATCCGTTTGAATTCTAGATATCTTCTGAACCATAAGATTTCCACATTTCATGTCGAGAAAGAGTGTTCCGTCTTCTGCCCGCACTTTTCTAGTGGATATCACCTCAGAAAAGGGATGCCTCCAAATGGTTTCCTTTAAAATTATTTTAGAATTAAATTAGGATTTCATTTGATTTAAAACTAATTTTGATTACATGTGTTATTATATCTAAAAAGTGTACGCCTTCTCTATTGAGGGCCAGTATGTGGTCGGGTTGTGCTGCCAAATCATTTTGTATTCTTTTGACGGCGAAAAAACAGGACCCAAAAAGTGGCCACTTTTGTAGGATATCCAGACATTGAGCTTTTGCTTCAGTGGTAGTCAGGGCTGACATATCATTCCAATTATTTTGAACCATTTCCACCCATTGGGGAGGTCTGAGTTCACGCATTACTAACACCGGTTTAGGTAACAAATACTTGACTTCATCTTTGGTCGGCATTTGTTCCATATCTGCCGCTCTGTGTAGTAGTGATGCAATCCTTGCTATTTGAGGAACAATGTCTTCTGGTAACTTTTCTTCTGGAATAACTAAGAGTAAGCCTTCCAAATAGTCGGGGGCCACCTGATTGAATATGACTTCAATGTAAAGATGACTGTCTAGTCTTAACGGGTAGTACCAAACAGAGCGACAGAATATGAGGTAAAATAATTGTCCGTTTTTTATCAGATCAGTCGTTACGTCCAAAATATATTCGTCTTTATTTAAAGGTATTGTAAAAGGATCTAAAGGACAGACAGATTGTCATTAAACAGAGGAATAGTTGTAAGAAAAATGAGTTACAGACCCCCTTCGATAATACAATAGAGTGAAAACTCTTCCATTTCGATCGAGTCCTTAACGCTTAACATTTGACAAATTTCTTCAATGATATCGTTGACAACAGTAGAAGAGGCCGTATTTATTATCCGTTCTGTGCCTCCCGGCAAACGATACATCTGTCTCTTTGAATTACGTCCGGCAGAGATGGCAGCGATCTCTTCAATACTCGGCACGTTTTTACGGCCACCAAATTTAAATGTCTTCTTCAAGTTTTTAAGGCATACATCTGCTGTGGCGTGAAATGTCCTCCTCTTGTCATATGCAGCCGTTTCCAAGTATTTAAACAAATATGGCCGCAATAATTCAGAACAATCAAAGTAAGCGGCCATTATCGAGAAGAGACGCCATCCTCTCTGACAACTGTCACTATTTTAGAGAATTTGGTTCAAAGAATTAATAGTTTATTTGAGTTTGAAATGACTTACAATTTGGCACTTTTGTTATTTGTTGTCTGTTTCATTAGTTGACAGTACACCTCATCTCTAATTTGAGGATATTTGTGACAATTCTGTCCAAACAAATGCAAATCCATTATAAATATAATATAAGAGAAGCAAAAGACTCACCAAAAGAATACTATAAACACAATTGACTTCAGTTTGGTTTTTAACCATTGGAAGATCGCCCATATATCTCATTATAGCTATTTTTGCAAAATATTAATTTATTTTATGATTGAACACAATTATTGATTTACAGACCAATGAATGATTCGGTTGCGATCTTATTTAGTTCTGGCGATAATACGAGAAGTGAATTCTGAATCGGACTCTAATTAAAGTTTATTATTAGTTTATTTCACTCAAATAAGTTACTATTAATGGTAAGAATGATGAACTCACTCGTGAATACTTGACTAAGCTTGAGATTTCACTCCAGGTCCATTCTGATGGATCACTTCCTTTTCCTTTTTTATTCTTTTTCTTTGATTTGATGTTTTCAATCAATTTGACGGAACCTCTGATCGAACCATCTTTTGATCGCAAATCGTATCTAATTTTAAATTCAAAACAATTATATAAACAATAATTGTGTAAAATGTAAAGAAAGTCTCACTTATTTAAACTCTCCCTGAAGTTGAATAATGCGAACTGAAGTAAAGAAAACTTTCCGTCATTTAGTTGTGAAACTTGTGTTATATCACTCTTAGAGTCGTCGTAATTCTCCTAAAAATAATATCAAATAATTAGCCACTAATTGATAAAATTGAGAGAATAACAACATTTTTGCTCTCAACCCAAAGGGATGTGTCGTCTTGTAAAGAGCTGTGATCATTATTGGACTTCATATCTTTTTCAATTATTTCATTTTGAGGCGACACTAAACCATTGGTCTGTCCGTTTGTTAGGCCTCTCACCTCATCCTATATAGAGAATTAAATTCTTTGGTTCAACAAATTTTTAAATTAAAAAGAATATCGATTTTTACCATTCTTTGAGAAATCTTGAGGACTTCCTGGCTATTTAAAGGTACGACGTAATCGCATGGGAATAATCCTCCCTCTCCTGATTCAAGTACACCGAAGAGCCAACCTTTAATAGGTTTAGTTTAGTTTATTTGATTTACCACTTATTTGATATGCAAATTATAAGACAATTCAATATAAAAGTTGTTTAAGTAGTTCTCACGATTGACTTCTTACACAAATTAAAGACAATTGAAAGTCTTGGAAGTTTTGAAAGTCTTTCAACTATTATTTATTTTGACTTCAATTAAAAGATTGAATTAATTGATTGAATAATAGACAAGTATTCATTAAAATCAATAACTATTACATTAAAACACTTTCTGTGATTCAAACGTTTAGTCAAAACATTTTTTCATTCGTTTTCCAACTTTTTTAGTACGACATCAACTCAATGGTTGTCGGCTTCAAACTGTTCTGCACTGACTGTTACTATAAGACAATTGCGTTTGAAATGACTGTTCCGCTCAGTCAAGCAAAAAGTATATAACTTAGATTATGACAAATTTGTACAGGGATGTACAATAAAAACTTAAATGTAATTCCACTATATATTTGATAATTAGGTACTTGGCAAATCAAATTTCGCTTACAATTCATTCATGACTTGAAAATACTGAAAATGATAATAATTTTTGATATAAATGTGCCCTCCCTTTGATTGACTCTGATTATTAGTTTAAGTGACTTTAAAATAAGTGTTTGAGTTGTGCGACACTCGTATATTCACTCTAAGAATGGTTTAAAAGTCTGCGAAACATTCATTGAATTTCATTGCCTTTTCATTAACTGTAAAAATGTGTTCTCAAAAAGCATTCAAACGAAAAATTTTTGGCAAAAATTCCAAAAAATTTAGAGAAGAATCAAAAGATTTTTCTTTTAATAAACAATAAAAACGGTAAACATTGAGTTCTGTGGCCTTATATTCAATGCTTTCGGATTAAGTATCAGAGTATTGAAAATAGTTTATTAAACTTAACCTCATATCAAAACTTAATACTCAATAGACGGACACAAAACCGAAAGCATTTTATTAAACCTGTTCTATAAACTTAATATACTATGATATCTGATTTATTCTTAACTAATCCTTTGAATAAGCAAGCAATATTTTTAAACCTATTGTTAAGCTATAATATGACTTATATTGATGAAGCTTAAAGTTAATTTCAGGACATTCTGCATTGATTTTAGGACTTGATTAGACATTATTTTGCATCATGCACACTATGGAACCATTAATTTACTCAATTTAATAATTCTATATAAAGAATATTATTTTAAAATTTGGTGATATTTCCTAATTTCGAGACAATAATAGTTATATTTATATAACATTATATGAAAAACAAATTATTCTTTACTAATGATAGCTTTGTATAAGTTTTCAAAATAAGACTGTCGTACAAATCACCCCTTACTCGAACCAATTTAAAATATTCAAATTTAAAGCATTTTATGTCATAATTTGTGAAATTAGAGACTAATTAGCGTTTGTAACAATCAATTAGATATAAGTTTATATTTAACCCAAAACATAATCGTTTGTTATAATTGGGGACAACCATCCAATAACTCTAATAATAGTAAATAACTTAAAACTCATTTTTAAATTTAATTTTATTTGAGAGGCGGCTAATTCAGGCGATCAGAGGTTGAGGCTTCAAGATCAATGATCATGTTCATATAAACAATTTTGAGTATTTGTAAAAACAAAAAACTTTGTGCTTGTTGGTTCCTTAAATTTTAATTGAACTCTAATTTAATTTATGTGATCGAAAGGAAAAGAAGAATTTTTTTTAAAAGTTTCATATGGTCCAACCTTCTCGACCCTACCCTCTACTCCTTTACCACTCATTTATTATAAATGAAATATATCAGAGAGACTAATATTTATCACCAAATATAAGTGATTCGGATAAATAGCACTCAACCCTGTAATTAAAACTATTTGTTGAATATATGAAAAATTTGTCCCAAAGTTTTATATAATGTTAACTAATATTCTATTCAATTGAAAATATTTAAAAACTTTAAAAAATCCTATTTTTAAAATCATTTGTGGAAATAAATTACAGTAAAAAAGACAAACCTTTAGTCAATTGAAGGTTTTTGTTCTTAAGAATGCGAATAATATCTCCTTTCCTGAAACCAAGTATTGATGGCTCTTCACTCGTATGTTCTTTAATTGCACGAACAAATTCAATGTGACCCTGTTCATATGCATTAAATAAAGGATAAAAATAGAAATATGAATGTTCAAATATGAAAGTTACCTGATGAGCTTCTAATGCAAACTTTTCAATCAAATTCTTAATATGAATGGCCTGAAGATTAATTCAATAGTTTTTTAGAATAATAAGTATTGCAGTTCAATATAAATGAAGCATGAACAAATATAATAATACCTTTGGTGAGAAGAGAGTTATCCAACCGCCTCCACATAATAAGATTTGAAGGGTACAACTGCTCGGTATTATTACTTCTGAGATATCATCCAAACTATCGATTGAAACGAATGTTTAACAAATTTTATTTTAAATTAGTATTGAATAAGAGTTACCTGAGTCTATCCAAAACTTTTAAGTAGTCACAATTGGCATCCCTTTCTCTTTGAATTAATCTGACGCCTGAGTGTGATATTCCTAAGAAATGGACATTGGGCAAATTTCTGCCTCCAGAGACCGGATATAACCGAGAGAAATAAGTAGGCATTTCTCTCGTCATTTCGATTACAGCCTTTTGTAACTGAATCTTAGGATTTGAAGTCAATATGTTGTCGGCATTAATGCCAGAGCTCTGCACTTTTGATTGCAATTTGAGTTTTTCCTCATTTGTTAACCGAATACAAGTGGAAGAAAAACAATCCCTCACTATTTGACAGAATATTAGACGAAGTAATAGAGGGTTGTCTATAGTCTCTTGCGGTGAGAAAACCTAATCATCAAAAATAGTCAATAATTTGTTTATAATAATAATAAGGGAGAAGAGACTGACCTCTTTCCTCATATTCATTTTCCATTTGACTTTGGAATATGTATAATAAGGCGCATCATTTGTTTGGAATAGTTTGGTCTTAATTTTGTCCACAGTATTCTGTTCTGGTCGGGTCACTATTGAAGGCGGCGGCGCTTCCACTGGATTAAGAAATTCATTACTTTCTTCGAATTCGATTCTATCAAATGATAGCCTGTCCTGAGATATGGCAGAACTTATTGGAGTCGGCGGTAGTTTACGATTACGTCGGGCCATAATCGGTGAATTGGGGGCATAATAACTGCTCGAAGCGGCCACTGAAGGCGGACCACTTGCGTTCATTTGATTAATACATTGAAAGTTCGCACTATTGAGAAGTTCACTCCCGATTCCATTGATGGGTGGAGGAGGGGGCGGAACATTCATTCTTTTTAGTGGTTTTGAGGCTTGAATTTCACGATTGAATTTAAGTGAAGATCTTTGAAGATTAGTATTACTCGAAGCTATACTTTCCTCATAAGCCATACTATTTGTTGTACTGATTTCATCGAAAAAAAGTCTTTCCGCATCTGTTGAGTAACTGAGTCGATCACCACATTCAGCCTGAATGGTGGAGGTAAGTGTGCCAACTCTTCGATTGAAAGGACCCAATTCATCGCGACGTTCCCTCATTTCTCTGCTCCCACTTTTGCGCACTTTTTCTGTTATATTGGTTACACTTTTGGCAAAAGGGTCCGCATGAGAGGTATGAGACATATGAGGAACCTCTAAATTATTGAGAACCGGAACGCTTTGGGCATATTTTGAATGTAAGACTTCAGTGGCTTCTTCTCTGTGCCCGAGGCGTCTATTCATTGGACTTTTTTGTTCAATTAGTTGATTAGGACTTCTAAGAGAACCCATTAACTGTTGTTCTAACAGAGATTTTCTTTGTTCGGACAACTTTTTGACGGAACAAACACTTGCGATATCATCCATACTTCTACTTTGCATTGTAGTCCTCTCTCTGCCCTCTTTTCGAGAGCGTACACTTTGGTCAATAGTCAACTGTTCCAATTTGGCTTTCATTTCAGAACTTATTCTCAATTTTCCAATACTGGAGGGAACGACGTTTCGAATTACTTTAATTTTTTCTTCTTTTTTGCCGCTTTTTTCGTGCTTTTCATTAGTTTTTGTTTCAATTTTATGTATTTGTGGTAACGGAGCGATTGTTTCAATAATATCCGGCATTTCATTGAACTCAACGAAATGGTTTCCGTCTTCACTAAACTTTTCGTTTTTCTCCATTTGTTTCTTACGTTTGAATTCAAAAAAATTGTTGTCGGGAACAGCGCCTCCGTCTGAAGGTGGAGGCCATCGCCATTTACCTATTCGTACAGTTTTTGCTCTACCAAATACATCTGTCGCTGAAGGAGATAATGGAGGAGGAGGTGGCGGAGGAGGAGGAGGTGGTGGTGGTATTGAGTTACCTTGAGCACGATTTGGAAAAGGATTGGACGACATATCCAGTCCATTTTCAGTGTTCGATATCATGGTTAAGTTTTGCATCGAAAGACTTAAATTTGTTTCCCCTAAAGGGGAGGATAATATTGGGAGGGGTTGTATTTGTAGTAATGGTGACACCGGAGACATCGGATAGACACCGGATAAACTTGTAGGAGTAGTACTCACGCCTTCACTTCTATTTATTGGAGAACTGGGACTATTAATTGAGGACTGAACTAAAAGGTTCTGCAACTGTTGATTCTGTTGTAAGAGTTGTTTCTGTATTTCCAGGTTTTGTTGAAGAGAAGAAGCGAGGAATGCCCTTTGTTGCATCTGGATCATTTGCTGATGTAACACTTGCTGTTGGATCATCTGTGATGTATCAACCATTGGGACAGTCATACCGGCCACACTCGTCAGACCCATAGGATTTGTTGAGTCATTTAAAACGTCTGAAGGGGTCAACGATCGGTTCGAATCCATATTTGTGTTAATACTGAGATTCGGTCGCAAATCATTCTATTCGGACATAAAATCTTTAATTGATATAAAGTAGAAGTAAATGAAGACATACCTCAGATCCACTTTTTCCGCCCCCTTTAAGAGCTAAAACCAGTTTATTTGGTTCGAGTAAGTCTTCGAATTCATTAATATCTAATTCAATGTCTTCGGTGAAAATAATTTGGTTTTGCGATGAAAGCGATGAATGTCTTGAGTTTTCTTCAGGAATATAATTAGCACCGCCTTTAATAGAAGCGGCTAACGATCGGGCGTCACTCAACTCATCCAGATTTGCGTCCAATACTGGATTAAATAAATCGTCTAAATACTGATCCAATTCTGATGTATGTGAAGGAATGCGAATATTTCTGACATGAGATGCAAGTGATGGCGATTCGGATGTGTCAGACATGGCTGAACCTCTAATCAATTGGTATTCACTGTCTCTACTGACGGATCTATCGATATATGTCTTAGTATTCATTGAATGTTTGCTATTCGTAGGAATTAATAGTTTTGAGCCATACTTCTGGTATCGAGAGTTTTGTTCGTTTGACTTATCATTGAATTCACTCATTTCTTCTCCGTTTCTCTCACTTTCAATCAGATGGAAATCATTTTCTCGATCAGCAGAAGATATTTCTGATGAGATGGATGATGAAGAAGATCTACTCGAGGGACGGATCAAATGAGATTGCGTCAAATGATTCTTTATAACAGGTGTGACATTTTGCGAATTGTTTTCATTGCCGGGCTCTGCAGGCAATGGTCGAGAACTCATATTTGTTCTGTTATTCGATATATTTTCTGTTATCGAAGAATTAGTCTCTTCTTTAAATGTGGAAAGACTTAGAACTTTACTGGGAGCCTCCTGTCCGCTATCACTGCCTTCAGTAAGTGAAGCAGTTTTGTGTAATTCATTTCTTGAGAAATATCTGTCATTGAGGGCAGAAGAGGCTAATCCCAACTCTTGCATTGAAATACTTCTTTTGTTGTCGAGTTTAGACTTTTTCTCCGATGTTTTCGAGTGAATGTTCTTCTTTTTCGACTTAAACTTAATATCGATTTCTTTTCTTTCAACTTCTGTTTTGTTGGAAATATATCTTTGATTCAATTTACTCGTCTCCGAGAGTTGTATTCCTTCATTAGAAACAGTATTCTTCAGATATCGTTCATTGAGTTTACTTTTCCTCGAAAGACCCAATTCTTGTTCAGAGGGCAAGAATTGGTCCTCATTTTGATTCAAGCGCTCTCTTGAGAGCGATCGTGTCCTTTGATTGCCTTCGGCCGACATATCACTCCTTCTCGACTTTTGACGACTTTTATGGAAGACTTTTGAATTCGATTCTTCTGACTGGAAGTGATTACTGAATGGCACAGATATTGACTCGTCTATGTCTAATACAAATTTGTTGATGCGCTCAGGGTCGTGATATCTATTCAAAAACACAATATTTCAATTAAAAAATTAAAATGAACTTGGAATATTTAACTAACATATTCTTTGATGCCGTTCTCTCTTTGGATCTGTCGGCAGACACAAGAAAGTAACTTTTGTTGGCGGGAAAGGCGTTTGGAATCTCTATCTCGGAAATAGAATCGAGAACAAAGTCATTGCCATTGAGGCCGTATTCATCTCCATCATCAGACAAGTCGACTGTCCATCCAAAACATGAGTTAAGCCCCTTTGCTCGCAATGCCTCTGAAGCAAATTGTTCTGCAGTAGTCCACGACTCGATTGGGGCGTACCTAATGTCTCCTATAGTAATACAGATATTTGATAACACATTCCATTCATATCTTTATGGGTTTAAAGTTTAAATAAATATCAATTATGAGTATTACCATCAGGAAAGTGCGCCTCCAGTGCGATATTACACTTCTTAGAATTAGCCTTCCATTCCAGTAGACAGGGAGGGTATGTCCTGACATTCAAACTTTCAGACTTTTCGCTTTGAAGCAACTGTTAGTGAAATAATGATAAGACTTTTGTAATCGAATCAAAACAATTCTTTAAATACCAGTCTTTGAGCGACGCCTTTATATCCATCGAATGCCTGATCCGAAACATATCTGTTTTGTTTTATATTAATATTTAGTAAACAAAGGATTTATACAAATTTTAAATCAATACTTACTTCAATAGATACTTATATAACGTAGGACTGGGAGGAAAGCAGCTCAAGCAGTTGGCCAACAACTGCCAGCCTCTTTCATTATTCGAGGTGTTTTCATTTTTCCAAGTTTGATTACAAAGTTGACATAATATTTCATCTCTAAGGGCATTGTTGGACAGACCTTTCTGTATAATATAATCAGCCAAAGCTTTCTCTTTCTTTCCGCTTAAGTTACTGTCGTTCATAAATCGAAGAATCTGTTGATTGACAACAAATTTCTTAAGAATCAATAACTCTTACCATTAAATACTATCATAATTTAGAGATAGTTTTAGGTAAATATGAAAAAACATTTATTATATTTTTTATATGGTTTTAGAGTTTTGGAAAAATAATTTTTAAAACCATTTCAGTAAATGATGTAGAATAAGAAAACTTACAAGTTTGAATATTGCCAGGGACTCTTGAAAATCCTTTTCATTGTTTTTTGATAGAAATGGTGTTTTTATTGGTTCTCTTTTCATACCCCATATATGAGCCCTGAAATAAATATTTGCAAACTTTGTGAAGGCGTGATAATCAATATCTTGAGGTAACCGAGACTTAAGTCGACTCCCGTTGACAGCACTGTTCACTTTTACTATATTCTGATTGTTGTGAGCGCACTGCCAGTCTGTCAATTCAAGTTATATCATCAATTGAAATAATTTAATTTAAAAAATACCTTCGAGTTTACTAAAAATGAAGGCCAATTCTGCTGGTATTTCCAAGTGATTGATACCAGTGACAGCTCTTGAGTTTCTCTCGGAATCACTGCGATCTCTATTCGCCTTTTCTTTAGCCTTTTCCACCGCTATTTTTTGAGCCTCCAATTGACGACATTTAAGAGCTTTCAGCTATTTTTCAAATAATAATAATAATAATTAACGCATATATTCATAAATTTAATTATGCAAATTTTCATTTTGATCTTTGCATTCATCTCATAATTAATCAAGCACAAGCAAACAAATAATAATTATTATGATATAATATATTGAGAGAACTCTGCAATACTTAAGTGAATAGATTATAATTATATTCTTTGAGAATCAAGTTTTGATCTTTTGTTAAAAATAAGTAAATAATATATTCGATAAGTTATCACAAATTTTTAGTTTTGTAATCAATTTAATTAATTTTACAAACCTTTTGATATTCACGTCTTTGTCTTTTCATTCTGAAGTTGGCCTGAATTTTGATAATAGACTTACGAATGGTTCGGTAATCATTCCTAACTTTATGTCCTCTTATTAAAGATTGAACTTTAATAATACGGCGCCTATAGGTTTGATATCGACGTCGGGATAAATAGCCCCTAATGTGCGACTGAATTCTTATTATTGAGGAAAGCATTACTTGATTTCTCTCCCTTTCCAAACACTGTTCCAATGATTCTTTTAAGAATATCTAAACAAAAGAGAAGAACAGAATAAAAATGTTTGAGAAATATTATAAAATTATGGAATACTTTAGTGGTTCCGTATTGATATTGTCCGCTATAAGAAGCAACTCTTTCCAGAATAAGTCGACAAATATCTTTTGAAGTAGTTCCCCTGGGGGCTTTGCCCAATAGTAAGCACCGGTATCTAAGAATTAAAGTCTAATATGTATTTCTGCAATAAAATCAAATGAAAGCAAACCTAAGAGCAAATGACTGGTATTTGTATCGAATAGGAAAACCTAATTTCCTGATACGAATGGTTTCTAATATTCCGGAATACCTCAACTGTTCCAAAACCACAGGAATATCCAATTTCATGGAAGCCTTTTCATTGTTTGGTTTTATGCAACGGACGAACCAAGGATTGCATTTTGACATTATGTCCAAAAGGGATTGTAATGAGTCTTGAAATCGAGCCGAAACAGTTGGAGCCCTCGGCTTCATTGTAATGAATCGGCCGTCACTTCTACTGTAAGTCTTATTAGACTCAACCGATTCGCGTAAATTTTGAAACATTTTTGAAATCAAAGGCATTTTACTGCTTATCAACAAATCCATTACATCCGACCGAAGAGTATCTCTATTCTTGTCGAGGAAGCCATCGACACAATACCAAACTTGTCCGGCGTAATGTTTAACCCCAAACTCCATGAGTGACATTCGGGGTCTACTGTAAAGCTCATTGAGAGCGTGATTGTAGTGACACTTTTCCAGAAATGAATGGTCACTGCCTTTCGGGAAATTGCTTTCATCGTCCAAAAGGGGTAAAATTCCGATCGGCTTCTTAGATATCAAAGCCAGGACTGACTGATTGTCTGAAAAGGCTAATGGCTGCCAATCTATCTTTTCTTTGGTGTATTCTAATTGTTCTAATTTGAAGACATATTTATTAAAATATGACTGAAGTGTTTCGTTGGCGTAATTAATGCACAACTGCTCGAAGTTATTATCTCTAAAGTTCTCAAAACCGAAGATATCTAAAATAGCGAGAGTTGTCTTTCGGGTTCCCTTATATATCATAAGATTGACCCTTTGAACCAACCATGAAAACAAACAGGAATAAAGAGCTTTGGAGATGGCATCCCTGGCGTCCAGTGCCTGATCGATGTTAAGAGGACTAAACATTCTCTCATTTCTGGCTTCAGTAGTCCTAACAGTCATTGCTTTGAAGACACCGTCTAAAGATAGTTGTAAAAGATGGGAAACCCATCTGATTTCTGCATCGCTTCCTACTTCAACCCCTTCCTGTCCATGTCTAAACTGTTTCCGGTGAAAGTAAATGTTCCCTAAGTGTAGTACAGAGGCTAACATTCGAAAAATAGTGTCCTGTTCTTCGTTAGTAAAGCCGAGTACTTGCATTGCACTCAATAGAAATCTGAAGCCCTCGGCATCATCTTTGCCGTCTATCTCACAGGAGAGACCCTGGTTCAAGTAAAAATATTTATCGGCCATTTGAAGGCCATATTTTTCCTTCTCTTCATTTGTAAGTCCAGCCAATAATTCATAGAATACGTGATAATTGCGTTCATCCTGTGATTGAGTCACTATTCGGGACTTTTCCAACAAATATTCTGTAGTTCGAGCGCCGGTTATAACTCCCCTTCAAAGGAAGCAATAATTATAGTTATAGTTATAGTTATTACAAAATCTAATTTTTTTAGTTACTCTTTAAAATGAATTTCCAAATATTTTCCAAAACGACTCGAATTATTATTTTTAACAGTTTTTGCGTTTCCGAACGACTCCAGTAAAGGAGTGGCCTCTAAAATCTGTTCAGTAATTATATTTGATGGCGATTTGTTGACAGCAGCCAAGTATTGCATTAATAACTTTGTATTTTCGGTTTTTCCAGAGCCACTCTCACCACAAATGACTACTACTTGATCTTCATTATCCTTGTTCATTTTACTATAAGCACTGCTTCCAATTGCGAATAAATGTCTGAAGATTTAGTTGAAAATTGAAATTCGAGTGAATATATTGTAAAATGAAATCTAAATTATTAATTATACTCACGGCGGAGATGTTCCCAATATTTGTGACTCATATCTCTTAACCATATCCAAGCCGTATATATCATGCATTTTGTATGGATTTACCGAAACTAATATACTGCCAATAAAAGTCTGAAATAATAGATCCTTGTTTAATTTCTAACTTTTCTCTAAATTTGCATGAATATTTTTAATATTACAATAAATTAAAATATAAAAATAAAATAAATGTAAATAAAAGTGCTTTTTGTCCCAATTTTGAACAATTGATGTGAACCGACATTTGAAAGACCGTATTCTCATTATTTTATTAATAATTATTGAAAATTTCATTTATAAACTGAAATTATTGTATTGAAATTATAGAAGATATCTATTCTAGCTTGTTTTTAGTATTCAATTTTAGGTTAACTTCAAATTTAGTCAGCTAACAATTTTCCTTTACTCCACCCCAGTATTTACCAAAAACGTGTTTTTCTATCTTGTCCTAAACCCCCTGAGAATATGAACTTGGTGATAACTGAATTAAAGATATAATACACTAATTAGTCTTATAAATGATGAATTAAATTCATTAATCAAATTTAATTATTCGAATCATTAATTTATATTAAAGACTGATTATTATTATTTAAAATGATATCCGATATAAGTTATATCATATATGATATAACCCTCAATCTCTAGATCTATGGTCTGCCGCTATTTTCTCACAGAATTTTTATTATTTTGATTATATATTAAAAAATATGTTCTTTGAAGAGATTTTCAAAGATTTCAAATATTCCTTAAAATTCTGTAGATTTTCAAAGAGACAAATATTTTATGTGAAAAACGAATTAAGTGTTAATATATTTCTGTGAGAATCGCCAGAATTGGATCAATCGCTAAGACTTGAGGTCTAATTAGAAATTATTCATAAATTCTCAAAATGTGTCAATAAATAAGTTCTGAGACATAGCAAGAAATAAAAGGGTCAATGAATTATTTCGAGATCACGCCCTAAATTCTTTCAATTTTAATAATTGTTTGAATTAAGTCTATTGAAAAATACTGTTTGTAATACTGTTTGTATAACTAATAATTGAAGACTTAATAATTTTATTGTCGTTATTGTCAGACAATTTAACTCTCAATCATTATATTAACAATTGTTTAATGTTCCTCGAGTGTCAATTTCGGTAAAGTGAGACAACAAATTATCAAATAAGCCTAAAACCTAAATCTTATTAACAATTCTTGTCTATCAAATCTAATTCAATGAAATATTCTTTTCATTGAATTTCTAATAAAAGATTTTTTTTTCCTGAATTAATAAATTTTTAAACTCGGATCGATTGTCCGATCAGTCCTATAATAATTTCATTATAATTATTGATGAAATTTAAGAAGTGATTAATTCAAAGATTGAGGGATTCTTATGTTTAACATACGTTTATTATCTCATTTTCATAACGAGTTTTTATATTCCAAAGAATCGACGTTTCGTTCAAATCTCTGGAAAAAAATAATTATATATTAATATTAAATGAATGAACTTTTAAATGAGTGTCATTTAAAAAAATCGCAACTAAGCTACCAAGTTTTTTTTAAATAATCAAGCCAATATATTCTAGTAAGCTTTTGAAGGAATGTTTGAAAAGATTGTTTCCTGAGTTGTAATTTACAATTTATTATTTTTGACAGACTTGTGATAAAATATCCCCGAATCAGTTTTGAGGTCAATCACATTGACATAAACTTAGACAATTAATATTTTTTACATTATTTTCAATTGACCAAGTTTTGTCAAAAATCATATATCATTTGAATTTTAAGCGAATTCATAAAACAAATCATTTAAAAAAAATTTGTATAAAAAGTTCATAAAGGAGATGGCTAACCCCCTATGGGATTTTGCCCCTCGTGAAGCCCGAATGAAACATATGCCAAAAGATAGAGGATGTCAAGCCCATCAATTTATATAATTATCATTTTTCCCTAGCTCAGTGCGTTT
>JAQFZI010000107.1:0-24677 GCA_034695605.1 Eupelops occultus | reverse complement strand
GAGAGAGAGAGAGAGAGAGAGAGACTCCAAAAGCTATATTCCTATGAATTAATCGGATGATTGCATTGGAATTCAAAACAAGAAAAGTAAAAAATGCTGAGAAAAAAACAATTTTTTGGAGATTTCATACCAGACATAGACTTAATATAATGAGAAAAAATAGAATTAAGTTTTCTGTCAGTTATTTCTTATAAGGAGAAAAACGGAAAGATTTTCAATAATAAGTTTCAGCTGCCATCGAGGGCTGGGCATAAAGACGGGCCTTTAGGAGAGATATTCACTTTAAAAGGATAAAACTGATGGCACACGAAGTGAAAACTTATTGAACTCCGCTTATCTGATTGGGTAAGACATGACACAGGCTTTTGTCAACTATTTTGATCAGTAGTGTTAACCATCTGTGGATTTGGTAATGTTTTAAGTATGGTTACACATAAGTTAAGGCATATATAAGTTATGCTTTTTAATAACTCATCAATTGAACTGAACTAATAGCCATCGGATAAACAGAAATGATTTCCTAATGGCATCTCTTTTGCTAAAATTCAGTATTGAATACATTATTATATACCATATATTCATATCATTTTTTATGCCGCTATGAATACAAATAATAGCAAAATATAGCGCAGGTTCTTACATATCATCGTTTAAATTATTTATTCACTTTTTGTCCAATATTTTCCAATTCTATGCCTTAATTTTTTGTAGTTTTTCTCATTTTATTGTTATTTTTTTAGTGAAGAAAATGATGAAAATAATTGAAATGATAAGACATACCATCAGAGCATTTGTATAATTAATAATATGAAAAGGATATGGATTTGAAATCATTCTTAAGCACCAACTTCTTGGAGCAGACGTCTGTTGCAAGCAATACAACGAAACGGGCATATATGCAGAGTATGGCAGCTCTTCCTCGCTATTTGTTTGAGAATTTGGATGACTTCGATCACTGTTCGTCGGTATTCTAATATGTCTTTCAAACTGACTCAACGAACTATTTTCATCTGTACTAACAATTGAGGAACGCTTGTAGTAAAGCCTACTTTCCTTAGGCATAGTCTTCTCTTTCTGCTCGACTTCTTGTAGTTCTCCATTTGAATCACACGTATATGTCGTCGACTCTATAATCGAAGAAAAAATTCATTTCATTTAAATCTTAAACAGAAATAATTTTCTTTCTGTCAAATATATAAATGTAGTCATAGACTGTATTTATTCACAGAACGTATTACTTGAAAAACTCATAACTTATCCATCAATTTTTTGAGACGTTTGCAATTTTTTTTCTTTATTTCAAGCCTTACTAAATGAGGCTTAAAACACCTGGATCATTTTTACATTTCTCATGATATTTCGAAAATAACCAAATTTTTAAATCTTGTTCATTGAAAGTTAGACATATAACTAGTGTTGTATTAACTATTGTTATTCTAAACTGATTCTAACACTTTGATTAAATGACGTTGAATAAGCCCCAATTCATCCTGGTATTAGAGTAAAGAAAAAGTGAGATAAATTTCAGATAGATTTGATGCACTTTTCTTAACTTGAAATTATAGGTATGTGCCAAGAATTTTGTTGAAGTGGTAAAAAATGGACTTTAACTTCTTTTTTCATTAAACTTTTATTTTCACTAAATTTTCGAAACCCCATAAGTTTTTGGAAGACCTGTAAACCTCCTTGGTGATTTCTCAGTGATTGATGGGGTGATATGATGTTAACTGACCAACCGTTCAATACATTATAAGAGTGGGTAAATTTAATTTTGCTAAGAATTAATTTGAATGGTTTTATGTGGAGTTTCTCACAAGTAATATGTCTTCACTCGAGAAAAATTTAATTCTTTTTATTAAAATATATGACTTATTTAATTGAAGCGAAAACTTGTTTATTATGTAATTCTTCTTCGTTGAAGTGATTCGTATTATTTTGAATAACAGATTCATTCTGTGATGAACTTGGATAAAAGAAGTTATTAAATCATAGATAGCCAAGCTAAACGGTTAAAGGCAGATATCTTGAAAAATTCTACTTGTTTCAAAGTGACCAATCATATCTAGCTAATTTTTGTAAATGCCTAAAAAAGAATATTTCTAAAATTTAAAGAATTGCTGTTTTTCAAAAAATTTCAAATTTCGCCGATTTTTGTTTGCCCCCCCCCCCCCCGCTTGACTATCCTTGCTCAAATTGGCCTTTCACACTAAGAAGCCTTAAATCTCTTCTGCATTGAATTCAAAGTCTATTAATATGTGACTTCAGTTCCCTTTTGATAATTAAAGTGAATTCTAATTATAATATTTAAATCTAACAATTTAAATTAGCCAAGGTAGTATAAAACAAATCAATATTCTACAAAATGAGCCAATTTCTCCCATGAGTTTAAAGTTTCATGAAATTCTTGGATTAAATTAACTTCAATTTAGATGATCTAAAAAAAGATAAATCTAAAAATCGAAAGTGAAATCAAGTCAACAGAATGCCAGATGCAAAAGCTACTAGGAAGCACAATTTTAACAGCAATTTAAGCTATATAGATTAATTATAAACTAAATTCAGTTGAATTGAATTTAATAGTTTAATTTATTCTTATTTTTATAAAAACTCAATCATTTAATAAAGTTTACAAAATAACTAAAAGAGCGACAATTTTCAAATGTTCAAAGAGGTTCTCACTTAAAATACAAAGGACCAATTTTTCAGGCTTTTCGACTCGAGGGAAATTTAGTTTTTCAAAGAAATTGACTCTATTTTGCACTATTACCTGTTATAATGTTCATAATTCTTATATTAGAGATCAATATATTGTTGCGAATATTATATATTAAATATTTTATTAAAAAATTGGTTTCAATACAAATCCTAAAAAAATAAGAACTCAAACAAAATGTTGTGAAGATTTAGATGACTTAAATCAGATCCTCAATTGAAGATATGTGTACTTTATTTCTGAGAAGAGTACTCGAAAAAAATCACCGACAATAACATAGACACACAACTTGAATGTGTTATCAAGCTGCTATCAAGGGATTTTCACAAAAAAATATGATATATTTGAAAGTGTTTGAACACATGTGACTCAATGTCACAATTATAGTCTCTTTGGACTCAACCCTATATGGCTGTAATCAACTGAATTCTGTGACTCTAAATAGATTTGAAAGTTTTGAGATTTCAGTGTTTGAAGGTATCATTTCTGAAGCTGAAAATCGTCATTCAATGCACAGCACATAAGGGCCGGGATTTTCTGGATTTCTCTTCTGACGGCTGGAGACAAACCTTTTACTAACTTATAAACACTCCGTTATCTAAAGAATGCTCAAGGCTGATCTACCATTTTAATTCCTGAGATCAAGTGGAAGATGAACTACTAGAAAGCGAAATATTATCAAGTTGAGCATGCTTCAAACTCTTTTATTCAATATTCTTGATTTTATCAAAATATTTTGAATTCAGAATTGAATTGACAGTTTCCAAAATATGTAACACGCCTTAAACTTAGTGACAATTGACCAGGGGTGCACAAAGAGGTTCTTCAAAATATCCCCCTAAAGTGAAAATCTGGGACCCTTTCGGGAGATTGTCCATGTTATTGTCCATTTAGCATTAAAAATGAACTAAAAACTGCATCTAAATTTTTGGAAATTTATCCGCCCTTAAAGTCGAAGACATTGTGCATGCTTGCAATTGACCTAGTAATCAATATTAGAACGAACAGAAACAATTTGAATTATAATGATTTTTAATTTTAAAATATCACAATATTTAAAAGTATTTAATGAGATCTCAATTTTCAAATTATATATTTTCTTCGATCAAAGATTTGATTAAATATTAATTTCAATCTAACCATTAGTAAAGTGAAACCTTTCTTTCAATCTTTTACCATGATAAACTTATTACAAGCTTTTTATACAAAAGGAGAATAGTTGTATTTTTCTAAACTTATTTTCCAATTATATCTTGGGCGTGTATAAAAGGATCTCAATTCTTATTTTGCCAAGAACATAAACTTTCTTATTTATTTACTCAACCAATACTTCAAACGTATATTAATTGAAACCATTTATCGATTTATAAGAAAAAAGGTTTTTATTTTGTTTTCAATTTAATTCTCTAAGAGTCGACTTTGAATTCTAAAACTCTTATTAATCAAAGAAAACTTATTTCGCAACAATTCAATAACCAAAATACTCTTGAAAAATATTCTTTTATTAAAATATATAAATTTGTTCTTTTTTAAACAATTTCAATTGTTAACATTCTGGATCAATCAAAAATAATATAGAATTATATTTCACCTTATAAACTTGATGTTCAAACACTCCTATTTAAACTGTTTAAACTAAAAACATTAATTTAATTTAACTATAATTCAAAGTAAAACAAGATTATCATGAACAATTTTATAATTAATTTGTTTAGCTTAAGATAATACGGTTTTCAAAGAACTTGAAACACAATTCAAATGGATTTCTCTTTTTAGTTGACTTTACGTCAATTGTTTTCTCTAAACATTTGGTCTTCTTTTCTATCTTTAGATTTGTTTATTTATGAAAATCGGAATTTTAATTATTTTACTTCAATATTGGATTCAAAACATCGAATCAATGATGAAACTATTGATTACCAAGCTCTTCTGCAAAATCAACAAGCCACTTGAATCTAGATTTCACTAAAATATTGTATTTCGATACTTATATGAATATATAAAAAGGATGTTACTCAGGAATGCACAAGGTCTCCTTCTTAGAGGGGATAAATTTTGAAAATTTTCAAAATTTAGAGAGGGTAGTTTAAGTTCATTTTTAACACTAAATAATGGTAAGAATTTGCCGGATTTGCCGGATTTGCCTGCTAACTTTCGACTTAAGGGGATATTTTGAGAATCCCCCTTGTGCATCCCTGATGTTCAATTGAGGATTCAGATCGATATCAATGTTTAAAATGGTGGTAAATTGAATTAAAGAACTTTTATTTATTGAATTAATCAAACATTTTAGACGACTTTTATCATTGTTTAAACATTAATTAACTTAATTTACTTCAGTAACCAAATTATGGCTCAAATTCTGATAAATTGGATTAAACCCCAGAAAATCTAGATTCTAGATCAAGCAGCAAAACTAGAGCTATTCCCCCTTGGTCATTAGTGATTAAACTGATTTCTCTTACCAAACTTAAAACTAATAAACATTTAATAAATTAATGACAGAATCAGAGCAATGAGTGTAAAGAATTTTGAATCGCAAAGAAAATTTCATTGATTTTAGTCTGGCTTATTATAAATAGAGCCTCAGTATTAGTTGATCATGTTCACTTTAAAGCCACAAACTCAACTTGTTGAGTTTTCAAAATAGAAATCATAATATTCAATAATGTATTACTAAATGTAGAAAAACTGATAGAAATATAATAAAAGGAGTCAAACCTCCAATTTTATCGATGGTAGTATCACTAAGTTTGGAGATACAGCCCATCTCAATGTCAGTCTCATCGTAATGGTGACGAGATTTTGGTCCAAACATGACCTGATGTCAAACTTTTTAATCACTGGAATGTCTTAAATATGTGTTAGTTATTTGATCCGATGATATCAGCAATGGATAACTCGAATATTGAAAATAATTCGAAGCCATCGATCAATTTCTTATACCAATTGTAATCAAAACTCTCGTCATTTATTATTTAAGTTTTTTTCTCATGAAACAGATTTTTAATAGTTTTAAACTAAATTAATTAACCATTGATTGCCACCAATTCATAGACACATCATTTGTTCAATAATTTTAGTTAAGATTATTATTTGTGTCAAAACTAATGTTGAAAATCACATAATTTTGAAAGTTTTGTTGAAATAAAAACATAAATATTTGAGTTAATTATTTTGAAAAATAAACATTATTTTGTTTTTTAGGTGATTAAAGACGTCTTATTCACAACAAAACTTTCATAACTTGAATGAACTGTTTTGCTGACACTTCTTCGGAGGCTCAGAACAGTCGATGCCTTTGGCCGACTGGTACTGACTGTACTCTTGGCACTCACTCTCTATACCAATAATAATATTTCGCTCAAATAGATTACATTTGAAAGCAAAAGTGCGCAGAACTGAAGAACTGCTTTTGCCTTACATTCGATTCCAGAGCACAGAATACAGGACTAACTGATACAGAATCAGACGATTTAAGCAGTTTTTGCGAACGAGAAATAAAAAGTGAATAAATTAGAAGTCGTTCAGAATATGTCAATTAGAGTTTGCACTGACACTAATCAACATTGAGGTAACTCAGCTCTAATGGGCTTTAATCTGATTAATTAAACTAAGAATAAGAGATAAGACATAAAATTGAAAATAGTTTGCCATATATTCAACAAATTTTGATGACTCTTCACTTCCATCTTCAGGACTGTCGTAAAAATAATAAACTCGATTCTAATTCCCAAAAATCCAATGATTTTTGTTATAATTGAAGATTTAATTGCGAACAAAACAAAACAAATTAATCAATAAATAAATGAGAGATAAGTGGAGACACTATCAATATTTGGAGAGACAGAGACTCAGGAGAATCAATCCGACAAATATATTAACGCTTTTTCTCATCATTTGATTCTAGGATAAGAACCGAAACACTTTTAGCAGAAGATTCGATTCGAGACTCAATATTAGGTCTGTTTGTGTTATCACTCAAAGAAAGAGCGACTCATCTCTTAATCGATTTTTATATAAGTTTTGCCATAAGTTATTGAATAATATTCATACTGATAAGCAAGCAAGGTATACTCCAATTGATTTATTCTCTCTTATAGTAATCAATAAGAGTAGACAGTCCTTTGTGTGTCAAACCCTTTGAGTGTTAAATGAAAAACTCAAATGCGATTTAAATTGAAGCTCAAAATATATTCTGATTTAAATCTATAGAATTTAAAGAATGAGTTTATAGATTAAATTTGGTTTATGTATATTCAAAGTATAGATATTCTAAGTTCTTTTTTTATGAAATCTTTTTTGAACTTTTTTGGTCGTATTTATGATAAGATTATAGACTATTATTGAGTGCTTATAAAAATCCTATAAGTTTTAAAGAATTTTAATTTTTTTTTATCCAATTGTTATAACATTTCTGCAATAAATTGAAGATAAATATAGATTTTGGTTTAAATAAGAGTAGTTTTGGCCAGGAATCCAAAAACGAATCAAGCAGTCATAATAGGCTAACCTTGAGAAGCTTGAGAGCAATTTCCCAGGAGCCTAATGTAAGTAATTAGGAGATTTTATCCAGAAGAATAATCTCCTTTTAAGTCTCTCAAATCATGAAGAAACTTGGACACTCAAATAGAATATGACTACTATGTATAAGACTATTAAAATAAATCTTAAATCCGGTTCAATTTAAATTGTTCATTGAAGACAATTATTTGAGGACTTTTGTTGAGTTCTTCACATTTTGTAATTTTCTTTTCACTTTATTTCTGTTAAAAGGAAACCAATGATTCAAAATTGTAGACAACGTTATTGTAAGCAATGGTTAGTCACTGACTTAGAAAATCAATTTTTCTCATCAAAAAAGAAAGATTTCAATTGAAGAAGAGATGAGTGCACTTCACTCCCAATAATTTAATTAAAAATAATCGATAATTTATCAGAAACTCATTAGAAGATTATAATAAAAATGATATATTGTAAACAATTGTATCGGGTCTCTCCCTCCCTCTCCCCTCTTATTTCAATATACTTTCCATCTTCTTTTCCTATAAGTATGAAAAATGAGTTCAATATTTTAAGAAATAATATATTGACTTAAGCCATAAAAATAGTTTTGGTTATAGGATATCTTGGTGAAAAATGGTGATATTCTATAAGTTTGCTCAACTAATCTGAAAATATCAAATTTTATAAATTGCTTATTTACAAAGTTAAAGTAGGTTATATTGATGATCAGGGAGAATGTAGTTCCTGAGATATGTAGTATTCTCCATGGTATAAAGAAATAGTCTCTTTTACTTACTTCCAAATTAAAGTTAGAAAATTAATTAAATGTGAGGCTTAACCACAATTTGAACTTATAAAATGAAAATTATAACTATCCCAAAATGATCCAGTATTTACTGCAAACCTATTGGTCAAAAATTAATTTTTTATTTAATGGCAAGACATACATCTGTACATGATATATTTTTAATAACTTTTTATAAAAATCCTAATGGTCCTTGGTAAAGTTTTCTATATTAATATACTTTCTGTAAATAATTTAAAAATTGTGAACCTTTTTTGGAGTAATAAAGTTTGAAATCTCTCTTAAAAGACAATATTTGATGAGAAATTGAGAACACTTTTGAGATGAAAACAAAGTAAAGGCTTTCCTTTTAGACCCGTTTTTCTATTGATTGTAGTGCCGACCATTGCATTCATTGGTGATTAGTGGATGTAATCACTAATTACTAAAATTAAATTATTTTTTCAAAATTATTCTCTATTGGACTCCAAATTTGAAGTAATTCTCAAATCTCTTAAATATATTTGTCTTCAAATAAAGATATTTGAATCATATGTTAAGTAAACGAATTTAAAATTGAAATTCAATTCATTGTTTACTTCAGATAATTATAGATAAAAATATTTGTATTACTAAAAATAATCAATGAATGGCAACGATTACGCAAATCATCATATTTTTGAGCGAATGGGTCCCATCCCTAACACACTCCAATTCACAAAGGAATGAAATAGTTGTGTTGATTGATTCTAACAAGTCTTAAATAATCTAATTTTATTCAAAACCAAATATATCTGAAACGTGAACTTTATTATGAATTTTGAAAAAAAAGAAATATCAGGAAATATAAAGATTAACGTAATTTCCATTAATATCTACAAAATTTAATAAAATAGAAGAAAATTGAAGTGAAATTTAATTTGAAAGGCTATCAAAATAAGAGCTAAAGAGAAGAATAATTTTTTTGTTTGCTATCAAATGTTATCATTTGTTGAAAGAATACTTCAATTTACAAGTTTTACATAATTTGTTGAAAAATTTTGGTTTTTTTCAAATTAGAGGATATATAGAAAATGAAGACAAATAGAAATTATGTTTTATTTCTCTTTGAATTCAAAAATGAGGCAAACTTTGAGATGAATTGATTTTTGTGTCAAATATTCTTTGCGTGAATTCAAACCAAATTGTTTTCACTTATTAGTAGTCATTAGAAATGTTGTAATATTTATATAATTCAACAAAATATCAATAAAAGCCATTTCATGCGTGATATGGCAGAGCATAAGTGGCCGGAAAATATCCTCTTCTGGCACCGATCTCTCCTTCCCACCAGTTCTGGTCCGAGCGATCAATTACTGTAATAATGTCTCCGCGCCTGAACTCTAGTTCTCCAGGTTCTTGAGGTTGGAAATCATACATCGCCTGAACCAAAAACTATTCAAAAATCAAACATAAAATACAATTCAAATACCAATAAATCATTTGATTAGAAGATAAGCATAGAATTCAATATAAGAGACATTTAGAAGAATTGACACAAAATCAGTGTTTATTGAAAGACATTTATAGTTAAGTCAAAGAAAACATCGATTAATAAACAATCAATAAATTATTAAAACTTTAAAGAAATAATATTTTTTAGTAATTCAATGATTTGTTCGCAACAGAAAAATATTCAAAAGTTTATTAAAATAAATGACTATTTCTATGACTAATGTGTTAAATGTTGGCCTTAATTGAGATCCAGACAAAGAGATCAGTTAATTATAGCGATTATCGGAATGTCACCCAAATGTATGAAAGCTCTGAAACCCTAACCAATGTTTAGTTCAAAGCCTTTGAGTAAAGCAGAGAAAGTCAGAGCGAAAGTGGTTTTAGTCGTCACTTACTTCTTCCGGATGCATGTCTTTGAGCTTAATGTCTTGGGAACGACTAACAGATGCAGACCTATGATATTCTACCAATTCATTGAGTGAATTGAATTTAACGACCCATAAGAAAAACTTTCCAACTGTGTCGCGAAGCACTTTGAAGTGTTGGACGCCATCACCGCATCTAAAATACAATTCACTCGTATTTTAAACAATTGTTTTGAAAGCAAATCACAATCACTTACTTTACGGATAAAGAGAAGTCTCCGGGAGAGCTCTCACTCACACGAATAAGGAAAGCCCCCTCATGTTTATTGAGTAACAGTTTTTCGGCATCTGCACGGGTTATACGTCCGTAATACCAACTATAAGAAAACAATATATCGTTAATATTGTTTTGTTAGACAATTGCAGTGAAATACTCGTGTTTTTTCATTTCTATATAATTGCTTGGAATGAGTCCTTCTCTACCATCGAGTTCTGCTCTGAACCAATTGGTGTCGTCTTCCATATTAAGCACCTGAACCATAAACAAGTTGTTAGAAAAGGCATTCAAATGATAAAGTTGTCAGACCTTAAGAACTTCTCCTCTTCTGAAGCTAAGTTCGTCATCAGCGGTGGCATTGAAGTCATGCTTAGCTATCGCTTCCATACTCTTTGATTTTGTCTTCAATTTGTTTAATGTTTTGAACACAACTTAAGTAAATGTCAGATAATATTTATTACGAAATTCATTGAAATATTCAAATAAGTAAACAGTTATTGAGTTTAACCAAAATATTCAAAACATATTTAAGGATAAAAATGAATAAATTTATGTAAAAATGGGATAAAAACAATAATTTAAGGTATGATTGGGTGTGAAAACAGATTCAACGGCCAAAACAAATACTCACAAAACAAGTGATCTTTTCTTTGAGTGTTTGAATGAATGTTAAAATTCAATAAACAATATATTAATGCATACAAAATACTAAATAAGTGTCCGACAAATCACTAATTATTTTAATCCAGTGATTGTTTTAATCAATATATTAATGATTTTGTTGCTATCAATTCACTGATATATAATTGTCAGAAAGGGTCACATTATATGAATTAATTCAGTCATTAATTTGATTAAATAAATATTTTAAAAATACTATACTTTCATCGCTTTCCTTGAAAAGTGATTTTTCAACTCTAGTCTAATAACTTCTTAGGAAATCCGTGCAGTTTATAGTAATTTTTGGGCGGAGTCCATGATTATGAACAGAGAAGCGCATCGTTTCAAACATCACATCAATAGGTAATCGAAGAAAACATTCAATGCTTTCCTTCGCTTCCATTCTATTCAATGATCTGTGACTTCAGAGGGACTCAAAACAAATGTAAATATTAACGTTGTATTTGAATACTTGTATCATATAAAATAAATTGTGTATTAGTAGCGACATCTATGCTATTAATACTTAGGGCAGTGTTCATTCACATTAGTCAATGACAATTTGACATACATAGAACATAGATTGAACTTGTTCCATTTAGTTCATCATATTTACAAATTATTAGTAATTATCTATATATTATACATATATTATATATTCATTTTTTAAGAATCATTCTTTTTTTTAACTAAAATATTAAAGCGATAATTAGATTAAATTTATAATTAAGAAACTGATCATGAGCTTATAATTTATTTCTCCTACTTTTAGCTATTTATAATATAATCATGTTAATTCGCATAATCTTAAATTAATTGACTCTTTTGAACTAATATACCTATAATAGGGTTGTGTAAATGATCTTGACAAATTATAATTTGATTGAATAAAACAATTATTGTTATATTTGAATGTTATATAAATAAGTTCTTAAATCAAAAATCAACAGAATTTGTGTTAAGTTTCAAATATATATTTAAATTATGAATGTTTTAAATTTATGTTGAGCAAGCACGTCTTTGAGTTTGTTTTGAGAATAATTCTTATAATTGTTGGATTTATGATAAATATTTGATTAATTGATGACCAGATGCTTAACTTTTTTTTGTAATTCCTCCGAAAGTCAAATATTTGGTATAATTTGACGTAATTTTTGAAATAAAAGGAAAAAAGCGAAAAATGATTTACGAATTGAAGGAAAGGACTCTATTTTGGAGAATGTGTTGAACTTGAATCTGGTCTCTAAATTCGAGCTCAAATTCAAAACATCAGAGAATATGAGATATTGTTATCTGATATCTAATATAACCAACACTTTTAAGTCAATCAATGATTTAATGCATTTTCCAATGAAATCAATTTAAAATCAATTATCATTTTAATTGTTATTTTGTTAGAAATATATTTAAAGTTCAAATTGAATGACATTTTTTTCATCTCAACTTTTATTTATTATTTAATTAAGTTGAACCAAGTTAATTTATCACCAAAATAGTCACCTTGCTCAATTTATTTGTCTTTATTTTACATAAATTTTAAATATTTTACGATATTTGGCAGAAATTAAATAATTGGTAAAAATCGATATTTGAATAATAAATGAAATAATAATTATATGAAAATATAGACCAATAATAGAGACAATGGTTTTGGGCGAAAGTTTTAAACCATTTTCACCGAAATCTAAAAGTGAGACAATAGTCTTGGAGTCCGTTCCAATCAAAGATGAAAAAGGACCAGACCTTCACACCGAGACATTTATTTTCAAATATACGCTATCCTTTTTAGCGGCTACTTGTGCCGAGACAAGTATTCCATCCATTATTCAATTTATGGTTAATTCTCATTCATTGTCTGACCATTGTTTTAGTCACATATCCTTTGGATCTAATCAAAGGTATATATAAATAAAAACAAATTTTTAAATTTTAACAAAATTTTGTTTTAATGTGGGCTCAAAATTAAGTCAAATGTATGTACAACTAAATGCCAGTCCCATCCAGTCCTTCACATATATTAAAAACTTGTTTCAAACAAATCTTAATCTATATTTCGGAGTCTGATCTCAAACCTAATCTATAATTGGGTCGAATCGAGAATTAGTAATCGATTTTCATTAAAAATTTTACTCCAATTTTTAGTTTTTGATATGAAGTGCTTCCGTCCCTTAATTTGTTGTCTATTTGTACTTCAATTTATTTACTTAATAGATATATTAGATCTGTTGGGTTGTGTCACACGACTTATATGTATGTGTGCTCTGAACAGCATATAATAGAATGACCTCAGAAAATGACATATCGATCCTTTTTTCAACTTCCTATAAATTCTATTTAGGGTATGCCGGGAGCTTTTTATGTTTTCCTTTGATTCTTCACTTTTGAATTAGTTATTGATATAATTTTGCACGATTAAACACTAAGTTTAGGGCAACCATTGCTTTGCTTCTAATAATTGGCATTTCGTTACGTTTTGAGGAAAATAATTAAAATTAATGATAAGTTTAAAAAAGAAATAATTTAAGGAAATATTTGAATGATTCAAAAAAATATCTTTTTCTGTGGTTTTCTAAGTTCACTAATCAGACCATTAAATGAGTGAATTTTAATACAAATAGACTAAAGAGAAGATATTCCTATTAAGATATGCAACTAAATTAGAATTGCCTAGGAGTTTTAGTTCTCTGATAGACCTTGAAACTGTTTTAAGTTTTAAACTTTAAAAAATTATAAAATATTTAATATAATGACAGATATTAATGCTTTTGTGACATATATTTTAGAAAATTTAGACAATTATTTTGTAAAATATTGTTTAACTCTAATTATTTAAAATTTCCAAATCAAAGGGCGTTTGCAAATTCAGGGCGAAAAAGCACTCACACAATATACTCAAAATATTAAGGGACAGAAAGTGTTGGCACACAGAGGAATGGCCGCCACTGCTGTCGGAATCGGTAAGACTCACAATGAAAACGATTCACAAGTTTTACAGCTTTGAAAGTAACCATAAATGTAATTGACTGCTAGAAGTGCTTAACTTCGGGCACAGCCTCACGTCTCTGTCTTCTATAAAACATGAATATTTGATATTTTCATTACTTTGAAAGACTTTTCCGATATCTCTAATATATGAGAAATATTTGAACCATTTTTTTGAATGAATCAAAATATAAGCAATAAATTTAAATTGAAGTCAACTTTAAACAAAACATTAAAGAAATTGTTATTTAATTACAATTAGATTATAATTCAAAAAACAATTTTACTTATTTTGGATTTTTTGGCTTAGATTTAAGTTTATACTAATTTTGAGGACAATATTTCAATACATCTTTTAAAATGAGCTCAAAAGTGAAGTTTTAGACAATTCTTAATTCCAAAGAATTTTAAAATATAATTATTATTAGAATATTAATGAGTCGTTAATCTAAAAATTTTTGATTTGATTCTAGATTTTTAAACAAATAATTTCGAAATTATTTTCTATTAGAGAAACAAAATATTATTCTTATTTTTTAGTCAAAGAGGAAGGGTTTTTCCGTCTATGGCAGGGGCTCTCACCAGCAATCTATCGACATTTAGGTATATGTTGTCTTATTTTTACAATACTTTTGACAATTAATGTATGGCTTTTAGTGTATTCTGGGGTTAGAATGACTTTATATGAATATATCAGAGAAGAAATGTTAGGCAAGAATTCTGACGGAACAGTACCCGTTTGGAATGCAATAGTGGGGGGAATGGTTGCTGGCATGACAGCACAATTCCTGGCCAGTCCCGCAGATCTGGTCAAAGTTCAAATCCAAATGGAAGGCAAACGTCGTTTGCAAGGACTCGAACCCAGAGTTCATAACGCAAGTCATGCCTTCACTAAAATTCTAAAAGAAGGAGGAATTAAAGGTCTATGGAAGGGATGGGCGCCTAATGTTCAGAGGGCAGCCTTTGTTAATTTGGGAGATCTCACTACTTATGATACGGCAAAGCATTTAATTTTAAAGCACACAAAATTACAGGACAACTATTTCACTCACGCCCTGTCCAGGTATTAAAATCTATACTCCACTCAAAATAATTAAATGAGTAATTATAGTGTGTGTTCGGGTCTGGTCGCAGCTCTTTTGGGAACGCCCGCAGATGTAGTAAAAACAAGAATTATGAATCAACCGACAGATTCCTTCGGAAGAGGACTTCTTTACAAATCTTCAGTGGATTGTTTAATTCAATCGGTGAAAGGAGAGGGCTTTTTAGCTCTTTATAAGGGATTCTTTCCCTGTTGGATCAGGTATTTCATCGTTTGTCTTCGATTATTATATTAAATTATTTAAATGGCACAGAATGGGTCCCTGGAGTCTCATATTCTGGTTGACATATGAAGAGTTACGTAAATTTTCTGGAGTTACCTCTTTTTGACCTCTTATTACTCCAATTATTATCATTGGAATTATGGACAACGATTGTCGAAGAATTGCGAATATATGTGATATAATGTTGTGTTAGATATCATTGTTTGGCACATCTGATTAAATTAGTGGCCATCCTCTTGAGTCTGATCTTAATTATCACATAATTTGTTGATTGATTGACGCAATTGTTTTCATTTAAAATTATAAGTTTTGTTAATTCTTTATATTTTCAAATAAAGTGATCACTAATTCGTGTTTTTTAGAAATGTATTCAAAGTTATATTTTTTAGGATTAAATAAAATTTTGTTTTTAGAATCTATTTCTTTTGTATTTTTGTTATAAATTAAGATTTAGCTCTTATTAATTTATCAAGAACATTTTTCAAATTATTCAAATTAATACCTTTATTCTTGTTATTAAAAATGATATTAAGATAAGTTTTATAGCTTATGACGTCATTTATTGAATTGTATGCAAAACACGTGTTTTTATTTATAATCAAAAATATTACGAAATCTAAAAATATTATGAAATTGTAATTTGAATTTGATTTTAAATCAAATATTCAAAATAATGACGAAGACTACACTCAAAGAGAGGTAAGTTTTAGTTACTTGTATTAATTACTTGGTCATATTTTAATGAATTGTTAAAAAAATTCATTAGTTATTCAATAAAATCAAAGATTGAATCATTTTTCACCGGCAATAAAATTGAGGTAATTTTTATTTATTTCTGTTTTTATTCTAATATTTGGTTCTTTTAATTCAATTTAATTTAATTTGAAAAACAGGTGACTTCTGACGCAAAGTATATCTTCAGCGCCTGTTTTAATGTCTTGAAAATCTTGGACGTAAGCGATGGTCGAGTCCTCAATGAAATCAAATCAGAGGTAAGTTTTGATATATCCATCAGTACTCCCGATGATTACCTTTTATGGGGTTATTGGGGTTCAGTAACCTATTCTTTGTGGTCTTACAATTTGTCTTTAAATTGTGCCCTGGTTCTTCCCAAATGTAATCTAGTGATAAAATTGATTACTTTAACCACTTTTTAGAGCGAAGACAATATAATCTCATTCACTGTAAGTAATGATTCAAAGACTGTAGTAATTGGACACCAGAGCGGACTTTTAAGACAATGGGTTTGGGCCGAGCAAAGGTTAGAGCGTACCTGGAAATCCATTCATGCCGGCCCTATCGCACAAATGGTCTTTGATTCAAGTGACACATTAGTGGCCACCGGCGGCACCGATTCCACTATAAAAGTGTGGCACATTGAACGCCATTATTGTACACATAATCTTCGTGGAGCCACCGGAGTCTTCAGTTGTGTTGTTTTCTCTCCGGTATATTCCGATCAAAATTACTATATCTATGGCTCCGCCGATGATTATAGCATTCATGTGTGGGATTTGGTGTCGAGTGAAAAAATCGCAAAATTGGACGGACACACCAGTAAAGTGACTGCCATCAGATTTTCTCTCGACAAACAAAATATTCTGAGCTGTAGTCGAGACAAACTGGTAATTGTCTGGAATGCAGAAAACCATCAAATGATGCGATCGATTCCTATTTTTGAGGTAAATATTGTTTTTATAATTTTCTACAATTTATATGAATTTTTCAATTTAATAGTCATTGGAATCAATTGAAGTGATTGACGGAAAGAAGATGTCTGTAATTAATTCACAATTAAATGAGAAAATCTTTATAACGGGTGGAGAAAAAGGAGTTCTTCGCGTTTGGAATTACCAAACGGGAGATCTGTTATACACTCAAATAAACTCTTTGTTAGCGGTTAAAGAAGAAGACGAAGAGAAGAATCAGAAAAATGTCAGTCATTTGATTACTCAAACAGTTTATTGTGAAAAGATATCTCAAATTGGAATCGTTTCCTTTGAAAACAATATATTGTTTCATAAATTAGAAGATCTATCGGTTGTCAAACAGTTTGTTGGACACATCGATGAAGTGTTGGACATTAAAATACTGGGTCCGAATCAAAGCCATATAGGAGTGGCTACAAATAGTCCAAACATTAAAATTTTTGAGTTATCGACTCTTAACTGTTATTTACTGAAAGGACACTCAGATATTGTTCTTTGTTTGGAAACATTTGCTTCGGATGCTTATACTCTACTCAGTTCTTCAAAAGATAATACCATAAGGATTTGGAAATTCAACCAATCATTGAGTGAAGGCATTTGTCAATATTATGGGTCGGGTCACACACATTCTGTTACATCAATCGCCGCTCCTTTTGTTCAAAATAACTTCTTCGTCAGCGGAAGTGAAGATACGATTTTGAAAATTTGGAAAATTCCTAAAAAGTCATCAAATGATTCGTCAAATGATTTGATTTCTTTGAGTTCAAAATGCAGTCTAAGAGCTCACGAAAAGGTAATCAATTCAATAGCCATTTCACCCAACGATCAGTTAATCGCAAGTGGCTCTCAGGACAAAACCGCCAAAATATGGTCAGTCGATGGCCTCAAACTCTTAGGTATTTTGAGAGGTCACCGAAAAAGTATTTGGAACTTACAGTTCTCACCTGTTGATCAAATATTGGCCACTTCTTCAGCTGATGCCACTATTAAGATATGGGCTCTCATTGATCACAGTTGTCTCAAAACTTTTGAAGGACACGACTGTTCAGTCATCAAAGTATTATTTATCGACAGAGGTATGCAATTGATATCGAGTGCCAGCGATGGAAATCTTAAGATATGGAACATAAAGAATAACGAATGTATTAAAACAATTGATGCCCACAATAATAAGATATGGGCTCTCACTCTCTCTAAAGATGAATCCCTTCTCATTACTGGTGGATCTGATTCTTCGATTATTCTTTGGGATGACGTGACCGCAGAAGAGAAAGAAGAAACCGCTGTTAAACAAGAAAATCAAATAATAACTGAACAAAATTTATTAAATTTTATGCAAAAGAAAAAGTGGTCGAAAGCCTTGAAATTGTCCATAAGACTCGACCACCCGTTCCGCTCTCTCTCAATAATCAAAGAAATTTTATTGGAAACCAATGGCTATCAAGAAATCAATAAAATATTATTGAATTTAAGAGAAGACCAGTTATTGACTTTATTGGACTATTGTGTGGTTTGGAACACAAATAGCAAACACTATATCGCATCACAAACTGTTTTGACCGCAATTTTCCAGAAAATACCCCCAAAAGAATTGATTAAAATCCCAGAAATTAAACAAAAAATTGAAAAACTTTTGCCTTACAATGAAAGACATTTAAATCGATTAAATCGTTTGAAGCAATCGATTGCTTTTGTCGACTATGTCTGGCAGACAATTAAATTACCAGAAATACCAGTAAATCAATTACAAGACAATACCAATCAAAACCCAGATAAAGAAGAAAGCATTGAAGAACTGTATGGCTCTGAATATATCACTCTTTCTGATTCCAATAGTGATTCAAATGAATAAATTGGTTTTAGTTTTAATATTTGCTAATCCTTTGAAAAGAAATTTTTGTTTATTTAATAAATTATTAAATTTTATTTTCAATTCATATTAAGTGATGTTCTCAAAGATAATCTGCGACAATACGGCACCTGATTATAGATTATCATCTATTTATCAGAAAACAATTGCAAATCGGATTAAAAACTTCTCAGAATATTCTCTTAGAGTTGAATGAAGTTATAAACAATTCATGTGATCTCATATTTCAAAGGCTTCAGTGACTGACCAAAACTTGAACTTAAAGTCAAATTTAATTAACATGTTTTTGTAAAAATCACGTTTCATATGAATTTCACATGAATTGGATGTCTCTTATCAGTTCCAAAATAAGCTATTATTGGCTGTCAATGACTTCTGGTTCTCGTACTTTCCCAGCCTTTAATAAACCAATAAAAGCAGAGATAATTCATTGGCTTTCTTTTCATTTAATTTCAAACTTTTGAAGATTCAATATATTTGTAATCACTTTTAGTTTCAAACTATTCTAAAGTGAATCTAATGGAACACTCAAGAAGAATGCCCCGACCCATCATCAAAACGTATGGTGGAAACGGATTCGAGAATCAAAAGGAAACTGTTCCACAAGAAATTGTTCAGAAAGCTGTCCAACAAAATGCTTTCCAAAAGAATGGTTTCTGTGGTTTGTGTCGAAGGAATGGAGAAACTCGTGAAGTATATATGAGTCACATCACCAAAGATGTCAACGGGAAAGTGGTGTGTCCATATCTTTTCAAACTTATTTGCAAAAGTGAGTCAAACAAATATTTATTATAAATTAAATTTAATTAAAATTGTTTTTAAAAATAGATTGTGGGGCCACTGGTGAAGACGCTCACACCCTCTCATACTGCCCATTGTCTGAAAAGCTTAGGAGTGACAAAGTTATTCATCAGATTCTCGGAGGAAATATCTTCAACAATATGGGAGCCCTGAATAACACCAGAGTGAATTCAGCTGGTAAAATCAAACGAAGATTCAAATGAAGCCAATCAGTGAATGTTTTATATTTTTCCTTTTAATTAATCTTTTCATAATTTGATGCCATTTTAATGAATGCTTTTTTAAACTTAAAAATAATTAAAAATTTCTTTCAATACATTTTCAAAAACATTTTTGTAATTTTAAATAACTTTTGAGAAACTTTTGTCTTATATTATGTCGTAATAAATGTTTGCTTCAAATAATAAATAAATAAAAATTTTGGTTCTTATCTCAAATCAATAGAAATTGTTTTAATATTCCAGCGATTTATTGATGAAAATGAATTACAAAAACCGATTTATATTTAATAATAGATTTATTATTCATGAAGTACTTAGTCGTAAATCCTGATAACAATGTTTAGGTAATAAATTTGATGATAAATTAAATAATAGGTTAAGAACCAAATACTTAGCAATATGTCTATGAATCGGGTCTATAGTTTAGTCACTTTTAAGTCATTGTTTCTATCATTTATTTTTATAATTTTTATTATTGGATTAATTGATTATTTATTGATAAATGAGAGAAATCTTTGTGAAATGACATTTATGTTTCAATTTCCACAATTTGTGGTAAGTTTTGTTCAATTATATCATCAAATGTTGTGTTCTTTCAATTGATTTGATCGACAGTTGATTCCTTTGAAAAACCAAATAAGTCTAAGACATCCCAACTATAATCTGTACGCTTATGGAGAGGGGTATGGCTTATGATTTTCTTCGATTATAAATTAATATTTGATTATTTGACAGATTTTATGCCGAAAGTCTGCGGTAATTGTCATTCAAATTATCTATTCTTCTGTCTTATAATAAATGGTTTTTTGTGAAGATCCGGACATTTTTCAGGAATTCCGGTTGTATTTGTACCTGGAAATAGAGGCAGTTATAAACAGGTATTTATTTATAATTAAATTTAAACTAAACTTTATTGTCGGCACTACTTTCAGGTCAGGTCTTTGGGATCTGTGGCTCTGAGAATGTCTGACAAATATCAGACTCCCTTTCATTTGAATTATTTTACACTTGATTTTAATGAGGTTTGAAATTAATTAATTGTTATAATTATTTTATGACAACATTTATTGCAGGAATACTCAGGAATTAATAGTTATAAACTCGAGAGTCAAACACTTTTCCTCAAAGAAAGTGTATTAAAAATAATAGATTTGTTTGAGAAAAGGGGGAAAAATGTATCGCTTGTACTCATCGGTCACTCAATTGTAAGTATTTTATAACAAAATTTAAATATTTTATTAAAAGTGATGATTGAATGAAAGGGCGGTCTTATAATCCGATCTCTGTTGGCATTACCTGAATTTGAAACATATATCAAGAGAATTGATTTGATAATAACCCTGGCCACTCCACATAGATTTCCAGGTTTATAATCAATTTAAATTACAAAAAGTCTAATTGTTTTTATCCTAAAGTGGTTCCAATTGACTCCAAAATGACTTCTATTTATGAAAGAGTAGAACATTTTTGGAGTTTGAAAAGAAATGAAACTTTAAGTCATATAAACTTTATATCAATCGGCGGCGGATTCAATGATAAGTTGGTTCCATCAGATCTAACACGTCTTCAGACTCAACATATCAATGATATGAATATCGTGAGCACAGCCATTGATGACGTCAGTTCTTCAACACAACTATGATTTACTTTAAACTAAAGGCCTGTCTGTTGTGTTGATAGGTTTGGGTCTCTACCGATCATCTTTGCATTGTTTGGTGCAAACAATTAGTCCTAAAAATAAGTCGACTCCTTTTCGATCTAATCGATAGAAATACGTTAAGAGTTATTGAAAAAGAATCGGAGAGAAACCAAATAATAAAATACCATTTAATAGAAAGGACACTAACAAAGAACTATCCCAAAGTTTTTATACCCGAGTTTAATTTTGTAAACCCAAGCGGAGAGTGGACTCAAAATTTCGAGAGAATTATCAAAATATCAAAGCCTAAGGTTTTGTAAATTTAAAGAGAATTTCAAAGATTTTCATTGAATTGTTTTTTAGATTTTAAAACCAAATAATATTTTACTGCCATTCGTTAGACGAGAAAGTATTGTCATTCAAATGGAAGGGGTTTATAAACCCGAGTGGCTGATGGCCTGTTCCTCCACAAAGCAAAACAATATTACTTTTTGGTATCCATTACTAAACTTATATTTTCTAATCATTTAATATATTCTTCTCTATCAGTGATAAGGGTCTGACTCTTCACCCATACGTGAAACGCCTTCCATCCAAACCCAGGGAACCCGAGCGTAGAATTTTAAAAATAATTTCTAGTGTTTTAATTAATAAGGGGTTCACTCACTTACTATTAGCTTTGAGTTCAACCATAGAACCGGTGAATATACAGATCGATCGGTTCACAACTGCCATTAGAAGCAAAACCATTTTAATGCCAACACTTATACAGAGCTTAACAATGATTTTCTCTCCGGTGACTGTACTTAATATAGCAATCAGTGAAGAAACCACTTTCTATAACCTGAGTCTCATTGGATTCAATCATATTTGGAATACGTATTCAATTAGTTTTGAGACCAAATCCTGTTATCCGAGCGCTTCAAACATCGGTTATATTTATCTTTCGATTCCTTGGAATAGAGAAAATCAATTCAAATATATTTACCCCAAAAAAGGGAGTACTTCTCAAATGACACTTAAACTAAATACTCCGAAACCCAAAGACTTCGATCTTTCAAAAGATCCAATACTTTATTTATTGGTTGATCCCAACTGTAGCTATGATTTGCTATTAAAGCCATCAATTTCTGAAATAATGGGACAGGTATTACGACACTTCGGAGTTGTTTTACTACCAATAGTTGTCTCAATTTTGTTGACGTTGTTGTCCAACCAAATGGTGTGCAATGAGTCCAAAGTTAATAAGATTTGTGGACAACTCTCCACTGAAAAGAAATACTTTTATGAACAGTCCATAAACATAATGAAAAGTTTTCATTTGATTTCTTTTTGTGGTCTTTTAGTCATATCGACCGCAAGCCATCGGTTTTACTCGAAGTAAGACATTTCTGATCTAAATCTAAGTCTAAAACTAATATTTTTGCAGTTTTTATGAAAGAGGCTCAATAGTATCAAGCTTAACCAATACTCAGATGATTATTCTGTTTACGTTCCTATATTTAATTTGTCACTCTATTTGTTACTTCTTTTTGGTTATCATTTCATTCATTTTCATTGCATTCTCTGTTGTTTTCGATTACATCAAAAATAAGTAAGAATTTAATGGTTTATAAAAACAATTTATTAAAATATTTTTATCTCTATTCAGATTAAATTCTAGTCAAATAAAAATCGAGGTTAAAAAGTCATTTCGATTCAAATTAATTCCATCCATGTCTTTGATTTTAATGGCTTTGGTCGGCATTGTTTATGTCAGCGCTTTAGTGAGTTCTCATTTGAATCAAAATCAAGACTTTAATCGATAACTTTTTGCCAATTTTTTCCAAACTCTTAAATTCTGGTTTAAATTAATTATTTGTTTTTATAATTATTTTTAGACATTTTTGTTATGTCTGTGGAGTCATATCCTTCAGTTGGTGTACTTAACCACTAAATGTCGATCCATTCAAAATCGATTGGGAGTTGATTTGAGTTCTTCTCTCTGGTACCTCCACTTAACAGTATTGTCACTTCTGTTTGTGTCAACCGTTCCTACAATACCACTACTTTTGGATTGGCTAAACCTTCGAATGCCTGTCCTTTATTATGGTACTTCAGATCCTTTTCTAATACCAGGAATATTACTAACGATATCGTGTCCTATCCTTTGGCACCAGTACTCTATAACCGATATAAATGTGTTAGTATTAAAACTAATATTAATTAAATTAAACATTTTTAACAATTTTTATTCTGTTCAGCGATCAAAGAAAGTATTTGTCGATTATATTGAAAATAACTGCGATTTTGTCTTCGATTTTTTGTCAAATAAATTATTGGAATATTTGTCTGTTTGTATCGATTTCGGTGTTTGTGGTCAGCGCTCAACTCTTTCTCGAATTGTCTATAAATAAAAATCTGAAAACGGATTAATTTATTATTTTTTTTTATTTAAATTAAATTTTTATTTATATTTTTATTTTATTTTATTTAAAAAATTATACGAATTATTGAATAAAAATTATGAAATTCAGAATTTATTATAAATTGAATTTTTTCTCAAATCTTCCTTTAATCTCATCTCAAAGTTTTGATAAATTTAGAAAACAAACAAGATATTTAATGGACACTTTTGGGCAATGAATGTTTAATTTGTTTCTTAAATATTAATTTGGGATAAACTGAGATATAGATTGCTTTCAATATAATTGTGTCCAAAAACAATACATTAAAAACTGATTATCACTAATTTTGGGCAATGTTTTTATGTCTTCTCAATATTCACCTTGTTTATATAAAATTCAATTGTTATTTTATATCTTTATTGAAAGATTTAATAAAAATTATGGATTTAATTTAATACTAATGCTGAAGGGGATGATTGTGATGGTTGTGATGGTTGTGATGGTTGTGCAAATATTTTTATTATTCTAATTGAAAATCGATTCAATCAGTTTTGGCGTTAAGTGAAAAAAATCAATTTTTTTACTTTTTTTTACGGTCAATAGACTATTGATTATATTCTTAATTCAATTAAATCAAAAAGATTTGGGATTTTTCGAAGTAAACAGAATATTGGACTAATTGTGATAATTGTGATTTTGAATATTATCAAGATATATTCAATGAATTAGATAAATTTTCAATTTGTATTTGTAATTCTATTTATTAATTATTTGTAAGCTGCCTAAAATTGAACAGGCACAACCCAAGTAATAATCATAATAACCAAATCAATTTAAATAATTAAAATAAGCAGTGTCAATTATTTATATTACAGTTAAAGCATTTTATATTTCCCTTATCTCATTATCTATTTCCTATCGATAGTGAGATCTCAACAACTATT